>JALPQI010009916.1:0-48825 GCA_025490895.1 Thaumatotibia leucotreta | reverse complement strand
GTACCTGTGCTGCAAAATGTGTAAAAAATGCGACAATGCAATGTAACGTTATGTGTATTATTATTAGTATGTGTATCAGCTCAAGTGATAATGAACAATAATGAAATAGGCATTCTATCACTAAGAACAAATGTTTTGCTTTGGAAATAGTAGAACTTTAAGTCCTGTATTTTTTACAGTACTAATGATGATTCCGATATTGCCGTTTATCGTGCTAGGCGACACTTTCGCACTTTCATACTTATCAGAACGTGGCGGTAATCACGACAAACGATAAACACGAGACTTCAAATGCCTACAGGTGCCTTATGAAGTTATGATGGTTAGGCGTTATCGTTTATCGTGCTACTCGTCACTTTCGCCCTAACGTATGCTAGAAAGTAACGGCAACCACGACAAACGATTAAACACGGGACTATCATGGGCATTCTTCAAATGTTTTTATTTGTAGTACAAGATTATGCCTCTATGTAATCTTATTTAATTTGAACACAAACAGTATGTGGGAAAACTATTAGACCAAAATATTTCCGGCACACAAGAGGTTAAGCACTACAAATGGTTAGTATAAAATAGTATACACATTGAAACAGGAATTATATTTGAATTTATCCCATTGTTTCAGATACCCTAATTTATTTTAGTTAAATTTGTAAAACAGCAGTCAGTTTCGTTCAATTTTTTTAAATAATACGGTAATAAAACCTGCCTATTGCAAAGCTTTTTAACCCTTAAATTGGTAAATAAAAAAATACTGCGTTCTAGCCTCCTCGCCACCTGTGTAGAGTAGAAAATTATGTCTTTAAAAGAAAATACAAAAATTGGTTCGATAAATATGTACAATTGTACATTGAGTGGTACATTGCCAATTTAAGGGTTAAAAAAGTAGGTAAGTTTTAAAAAATATATTCAATTATATAATCCCTTTTATTCAGTACTTACCTACTGATAAAAAACAGTCAGAACTATTCAATGTAGTTAGACGCTCGAAAATTTTAGAATCCCTTGCCATTAGGCTAAGCATTTGTCTTCGAAGTCAAATGAAGCTTAAAATAAGCTCGTGTCCCACAAAGGTTTTCCGTATAGCGGTAAATTTATGTTGTCACTTCAAATTTCAATATTACAGGTATTACCAGCCTTTCATCATTTTGCATCCTAATTGCCATCGCTGTCATCAAGTAATCAAATGTGGGGTTTTCAATATTTCGATATATGTATACGGGCACACATTATGCTTACCTTTTTAATGTTACCTAAGATTATGTAAACATTATAAGGTTGAGCATCATGGAGTTTTGAGGAATGCGAATAAATGTTACAATGCATGCACTGGGTTTTACTTTCAGGTAATACTCGTACCTAGCTGCAAACTGGTACCAGGGACCGGAACCAGTATTTTCTCCATACAAATACAAAAAGATGGGTTCTTTTTCGTTCTTCGGTATGCAGCGTGTTTTTCTTCATACGCTATTACTTTAAGGGAAGCTTATTAAGGTCAAATATTATTAATTTCTCTAAGAAACTAGTGTTTTAACTCTTACCGTTACTGAGTTATTAAAAAAATAAGTTTAATCACTGAACATGTGTATTGTAACCTTTATTACATTCTAATGTTACTTATTTTGACATGGGCCGTCAGTCACCTGAGATTAACTTTTATTTTATCCTTAAGGTTCATTTATTATGTATGAAAACAAATAAAAATATTTAAGCCAAGTAACCTGTCTAATTTATCGCAAATCGAAACGAACACCCTGTATAAATTGTAAGTTGCTGAAGAAATTTAAAAATATGATATTGTAAATTACATAAAATATTGAGCAGTAGGTAGGTACATAATGAGTATAAAACATTTTAATATTTCGAGGTTTTTGTAAAATACCGGTTCCGGTCCTTGACCTGGTACTATGGTCTCTATTTCCGGTTAAAAACTATTCTATGACCTTTGTCGGGGCTACAACTATCTCCACAACAAATTTATTGCAAATCATTTGAGTACTCTAGGCATGAAAGCGTAACAAGTACAACTTTAGCACTTATAATGGTAGTTGGGGAATGTATGTAGATTTTAGCCCTAGTCCACTGCCTAACTATTTTATTTGTATCTAGTATCTTTTGTACTTGGTTAGGATTTTAGTAATTTTTTTAAGGTATAGTAGTTCTTGGTCATAAATGTTACATAATATTAAGAGAAATTAGACAACCACTAACTTGAGAAATGGTTTTGCTATTTAAGAGTCTAGGTAGGTAACATAAGTATGTTATATATATATAACGTATGTTATATATATAAGTATAATAGTAGAACTTTAAGTCCTGTATTTTTTACAGTACTAATGATGATTCCGATATTGCAGTTTATCGTGCTAGGCGACACTTTCGCACTTTCATACTTATCAGAACGTGGCGGTAATCACGACAAACGATAAACACGAGACTTCAAAGGCCTACAGGTGCCTTATGAAGTTATGATGGTTAGGCGTTTATCGTTTATCGTGCTACTCGTCACTTTCGCCCTAACGTATGCTAGAAAGTAACGGCAACCACGACAAACGATTAAACACGGGACTATCATGGGCATTCTTCAAATTTTTTTATTTGTAGTACAAGATTATACCTCTATGTAATCTTATTTAATTTGAACACAAACAGTATGTGGGAAAACTATTAGACCAAAATATTTCCGGCACACAAGAGGTTAAGCACTACAAATGGTTAGTATAAAATAGTATATACATTGAAACAGGAATTATATTTGAATTTATCCCATTGTTTCAGATACCCTAATTTATTTTAGTTAAATTTGTAAAACAGCAGTCAGTTTCGTTCAATTTTTTTAAATAATACGGTAATAAAACCTGCCTATTGCAAAGCTTTTTAACCCTTAAATTGGTAAATAAAAAAATACTGCGTTCTAGCCTCCTCGCCACCTGTGTAGAGTAGAAAATTATGTCTTTAAAAGAAAATACAAAAATTGGTTCGATAAATATGTACAATTGTACATTGAGTGGTACATTGCCAATTTAAGGGTTAAACAAGTAGGTAAGTTTTAAAAAATATATTCAATTACATAATCCCTTTTATTCAGTACTTACCTACTGATAAAAAACAGTCAGAACTATTCAATGTAGTTAGACGCTCGAAGATTTTAGAATCCCTTGCCATTAGGCTAAGCATTTGTCTTCGAAGTCAAATGAACAGTTATAGGTGATAGGTGAGATATGAAAAGTTATAGGTTTTTGATTTAACTGTTCTACCTTATAACCACTTCATCAACTCACATCCAACCTTAACACAAGGGATGTGCAACAGAAACTTGTTGCGGCTACCCGTGTCTTGAAGCTTAAAATAAGCTCGTGTCCCACAAAGGTTTTCCGTATAGCGGTAAATTTATGTTGTCACTTCAAATTTCAATATTACAGGTATTACCAGCCTTTCATCATTTTGCATCCTAATTGCCATCGCTGTCATCAAGTAATCAAATGTGGGCTTTTCAATATTTCGATATATGTATACGGGCACACATTATGCTTACCTTTTTAATGTTACCTAAGATTATGTAAACATTATAAGGTTGAGCATCATGGAGTTTTGAGGAATGCGAATAAATGTTACAATGCATGCACTGGGTTTTACTTTCAGGTAATACTCGTACCTAGCTGCAAACTGGTACCAGGGACCGGAACCAGTATTTTCTCCATACAAATACAAAAAGATGGGTTCTTTTTCGTTCTTCGGTATGCAGCGTGTTTTTCTTCATACGCTATTACTTTAAGGGAAGCTTATTAAGGTCAAATATTATTAATTTCTCTAAGAAACTAGTGTTTTAACTCTTACCGTTACTGAGTTATTAAAAAAATAAGTTTAATCACTGAACATGTGTATTGTAACCTTTATAACATTCTAATGTTACTTATTTTGACATGGGCCGTCAGTCACCTGAGATTAACTTTTATTTTATCCTTAAGGTTCATTTATTATGTATGAAAACAAATAAAAATATTTAAGCCAAGTAACCTGTCTAATTTATCGCAAATCGAAACGAACACCCTGTATAAATTGTAAGTTGCTGAAGAAATTTAAAAATATGATATTGTAAATTACATAAAATATTGAGCAGTAGGTAGGTACATAATGAGTATAAAACATTTTAATATTTCGAGGTTTTTGTAAAATACCGGTTCCGGTCCTTGACCTGGTACTATGGTCTCTATTTCCGGTTAAAAACTATTCTATGACCTTTGTCGGGGCTACAACTATCTCCACAACAAATTTATTGCAAATCATTTGAGTACTCTAGGCATGAAAGCGTAACAAGTACAACTTTAGCACTTATAATGCTAGTTGGGGAATGTATGTAGATTTTAGCCCTAGTCCACTGCCTAACTATTTTATTTGTATCTAGTATCTTTTGTACTTGGTTAGGATTTTAGTAATTTTTTTAAGGTATAGTAGTTCTTGGTCATAAATGTTACATATTAAGAGAAATTAGACAACCACTAACTTGAGAAATGGTTTTGCTATTTAAGAGTCTAGGTAGGTAACATAAGTATGTTTATCTTTGTGCTAAGGTAATCAAATATAGTCCTTTGTAGTGTATACTAGATTTACACATTTCGATTAGCATGCATTGTCCACATACAATATTATTTTAAAATAAAATACCTGATTTTTATTTCTTAATTTAAATAAATAATAATACAAAACATGACTAATAAGAAGTGAGGCAAACGACACGTAGAAAATTACAATACATTAATATGAATATTAAGAGTCGGTACATAGGTACTTACCTACCTATTTACAACAACAATAATTCACACAAATAATTCATTAACCAATGAAGGTACAGCGATGGAAAACATTAAATATTATTTTAATTAATGTAATCGTAACTTTTTCCCACATTTATACAGATTAGTACATGTATTGTATCGACTACAAAACAAAAGTCATAAGAGTCAAGCGACGAAAAAATCCCCACAAAAAGTACTTTTAAAACGATCAACGTTTTTCGGCAAAAGACGTCAACGCGGCCATGCATTAGCGAGGTGAGTGAGTCACTCTAATATAATTAAGCGTTTAGCGGAATACGACGGTGAGGCTGAGAAGTTTGGCCGGTGGTTCAGTGCATGGCCTTTTCCGCTGCTGACGTAGGTTGCCAGGGAAATCCCTGCACTCTCATAAGGGCTAACGGCATTTAAATTCCCCTGAGTACGAGTATGTTGCCAGCTTACCTGCGTGCATGCATTTTTTTATCAAACTTGTTATGCTAAGGACATAGCAGCAATAAAAATGCACGATTTTGTATTGGATACAACTAATCGTAAGCTAATGTAAATAATGAATTAATGGTCGACCATCCCCATCAGAGAAAAAATGTCGCTGGGAGACTAAAGATTTTGGGGTTTCGTAGTAAACAAGGAACCCTTCGCCATGTCCAGCATAGCTCAGTAGCCCTTATTACTAGAAATTTGCAATCCGCTATAGGTATACACATTAATCACGCCAATAATATGGCAAAATTAAATATAAAAAGTACTTTCCTTACACGAAAGTGAGAAAGATGTTTTTTTTTCAAAAAGTTTGCAGAGTACTTTAAAATAAAACTAATTCGAACATAATCGGCCCAGCCGTTATACATTATTGGCTGATCCAGGTTACCATGTTACCAAAGGAATAGCTCAAAAACGATTTGCAAGTACTTTAATTTATAGACAATATCAAAGCTGTGTATGAAGTTACAACACAATTGCGACCGGTCTTTATAAATGTGCACTTGTGCAGGCCATGTCTGTCCCTCGTATTCAGATCTGACGCATTCAGTGCATTGCTCCGACCTTCGGCCAGTTTTATCTACAAAACCGGCCAAGATCACGGGCCACGCTTAGTGTAAGGTTCCGTAGTCGTCACGCTATTATATGACTTTAAGAGAAGCATTTCCACAGACATAACATGCAAAATTGAGTGTATTTATGTATTGAGAATAGACTTATTTTCTAATAACTTAAATTGTGTAGTTTGAAATAGGTTACTTACTGATTTCGTCCGAAGTAGCGATGTACCGAAGAGAAGTTTCATAAGTTGCGAAACTTCTATAGATAATGTTCTCGGAAATTTAAATTTCACTAGAAATTTAATCATGCCAAAATCATTGTATATAAATTCCTTTTGAAGCACATTTTATACCTTGTCATAACACTCAAATTCTCATGAAAATTCTCGGAAATTCCCGAGTAAATTTCCCGCATTTTTGAAAATGTTCTGCAACTTGTAAATTGCTAGTCCGAAGTACTTTTTATTGAAAATCCTTATTCTTCATTACCGCCCCTTCTTTATATATTTTAATATTATTTTTTATAATGCAGCACGGTAATTATTTATTTTAAACATTAAAAATATTCGAGTTTGTATTAAGTAGGCTGATCGAACAAATTGCTCATGAGTCTCATGACCAAATTCAGCTTTCTAGTTTCTTAAAACCCCTAACTACCATCTAATAGCTTGCAACGAAGGTCGAAAACGCAATTGGATATCTTTGATGACATACGAGTATATAAATAATGCAGTTCGAAAATCTGCACCTTTTCTAAAATCCGTTAATAAAAAAGAGAAGACAAAAAGAAGATTGGGATTGATAGGTAGTAAATTTGATGTACCTGGAGTACTTAACGATATTTTTTCTATAGTAATAACAATAATCTGAACATTACCGACGAACGGGCATACATACATACAAAAATGAGGAAATTATAGGTAAGGGTTCAATATTTGTTATTTTTAATGTGGAACCCTAAAAGTGCCTAGAAACTATAATAAAAAGGTGTAACCGTGCACGAGTCTTATTACCTATTTATGCTATTCAATTTATCTCATTAATAGCTTGATTTATATGTATAGCTATATCTATTTAGCCTATGACGGTTCTGTTTATAGTGTTTGTACCGTGTATCGTAGTTTTCGTTGTTATAAGATTTATCATTCATTTAAATTTACAGACATATATGATTTATTTGCTATATGATAATAGGGATAAGGATATTTTCTTATGCATAGAGCGCCAATATTGTCAAACGTCACGTCTACAGTGCTTTCAAATAATACAATTAGATACGTACACTATTACATTACACAATTAATGCCATCAAGTATGTACGAGTAGGTTATATTATTTTTATATTTGGACTAAAGCTTTATGGTGGTCATTTTACACTACGTCGCTTTATCTACGATCGTCCTAAAGCCTTATTTATTTATAAATCACAACATCGAACGAATTACGAAATTAGTTGAGGAAACTTGTCATCTCATAACAGAATTTAATACACGTGTGTAAACAGATGTCTACAGTATAGCATACAGGTTTTTACCCATCTTCAATCGCATCGAGTTATGGGGGTTTTCGAGGCATCGAGGCTACAGGTAAATGTTTTATTTGATTTTTAACGCGGTCACCATGTTAAGAACCAGGAAGGAAGATCGCTAAGAAAACGCTGATAAGTTCAACATACTCTGAACTTTTATGATGTTACGTATAATTTTAGCTTGCTCCTTGCAATACAGTAATAATTAGGTACAGTAAAGGAAATTTCGGACTTTGTCACAGTGACAATCAATGTGTAAGTCGCTGGGAACCTCATATCATATTGTTGTCAGTGTTGTCACTGTGACAAAGTACGAAATGGTACAGACATCGATTCCCTTAACTGTAAGTGCGTTCGCACGGTTGGAAGACATACGATACACGATACACTATATTTGTCATTTAATCATTCAGACGAATATTGTGAAATAAATTCTTTGACATCTTAATTAAATTAAATACACGCACTTCATCCACGGAAAACTTACATTTTCCTGATAGTTAAACCGATATTGCATTATTTTCAGTTCACCGAAAGTTATGAAAAGTGAAAATGTAATACAAAATCCCGCAATCGGAATTCGATAAGTTTTGGGCTATGATTTTATATAACGCCATTAATTTATAATTCATGGCATTAAATACATGTCAATAACATCCAGTTCATTTAATATTATGTAATTTATGTAGGTGCAGATGCAGAAGATAATCAGTTGATAGTATGTATTTAGACTCGTGGAAGACTACAGAAATAATAAAGCTTAAAGAAATATTATAAACCTAAAAAAATCATCCAACTGAAAATTTCCTTAACAAATTATTGCACCATGGGGTGCATCAATTATGTAGATAAATATGTAGTAATTTTTTTTCTTCAATTGTATTTAAATTATAATTTTCAGTCGGTGTGTATATGACTATATATAGGTATATATATGGGTACATATATATATATATATATATATATATATACCTATATATATACCAAAAAAAAAAAAAAAAATTTTTTTCTATTAGTATTCCATAGACAAGTTGTTACTCACGAAGTCGTGTGCCGAAAGCTTTTAATTAGATACGTTATTTATCGAAAATGTATTTTGCCTTATGGGGGTGACTTTGTTAAAACACGTCATTTTATTTTACCTTCCCCGTTTTTCCGTTTTATTTTTTTTAGGATTAGCAAAAAGATAAACGATTTCGATGTCACATGTTATATTTTCAAGTACAAGGACAAAACATAAGTGCATTTTTTGAGAATTAGCCGAGGATTTTTTAATTTAAACTACGTAGGTAAGTTCAAGTTTCAGAAATAGTCGCTCTAAGTATTTAAGTATAGTATCGCTTACCTAGCACCTAGTAGGTACGTAAATATTTTGGAAAAAATCAACCTTTCCGTATCTTCCAGAAAGCTCCTGGAGCACATACTCTGTCCCAAAACTTCATTTTTGATGAGTGTCAATATTTATAATTATACAACACATCTTGATAATATACTTACCATAACTATTACTAATTCAGACAAATAGGAATTATATTATGCATATTTTCGATTATACATTGTTTATATTACTTCAATATTCAGAACAGGGATTTTACTCAAATAAGTGAAACAAATATTAAACAGGTAGTTACAGACAAATCGACTAGTATTGCGGTTTGTCGATTACTAGTCCCATCCCAAATGCGGTACATAAAAATGTAACTCATCATACGTCTCTCTACATATATATGACTAAGATACCATCATTGTGGTTGAACCTATATCCGAATGTGGTTATTTTCTATGATAAATGCCATAGCAATGAATCTAAGAAGTATACCTACATTCATTTTTCTTATAAGTACTTATTAATGCATTAAGATGAGAGTCTATAGTAAGAAAGTGGCAGAAAATTCGTAGTTAGTAGTCAACGAACCCTTATAATTGCGCCTTGTCCGTCTGTCCTAGTATCGATAGACATCTATCCGTAGTATGTCTCAGTGGCCGTTGTAGTAAATAAATAAATAATAAATATCTTGGGACATCTTACGCAAATCGACTTAGTCCCACGGCGGTAAGCTCAATTAAGGCTTGTGATGTGGGTTCCAACTGTTCCAAGCGACGATATTTATAATCCATCCACGACCAAGGAACAAATATTTGTGATAAGTAAATACACAAATAATGCCCTCGCCGGGGTGTAGTAGAATATGAGTTTTCAGATGTAGTACCTGTACCCTACAGTATTCATATTAAAAATATAATTATGATTGTTCGTATTTAAATATTTACATAAATCGTAGGGGAACCCGGGGCAGTACGGGCAGCCGGGGCAGTACGGGCACCGCTTCCCCTGCCCCCGCTAGCCCGCATACGCCTTGAGCGATAGTTTATACGGGCGTCAGTCGTCCACGCACTCGCGCGGTGAGCTGTAATGGCCATCTCTGCGCGTGTTTGTCGGAACGAGAACCAAAATTACGTAAGTACGAAGTTTGATCTAATTTTTTCATAACTTTGTGTGATCCGTATTTGTAACATATGTGTGTTTTAATGTTATTAACAATACTGATTGGCTACATAAATATCGTAGAACAAATGTAACTAACAATAATTTAATTAGATAAACATTTCAAGGTCATAGGGTTAGTTTGTTAAAATTGTGACGTTGGGGCATTATGGTCGGGGCAGTATGGGCATGGTGCCCATACTACCCCGGTAAATTATAAAAGTGCCCGTATTGCCCCGGGTTTCGATATTTAATTAAATGCACATAATCTTTATTTTTCAGAGAGAAATATGGTTCGTAATTACAAGAGAACCTCGGATCGCGGTGGATGGGATGTTCAAAAGATGGAACAAGCTGTCAAAGACGTCTCAAGTGGCAAATTAAGCTGCAAACGAGCATCTTTAACGTACAATGTACCACGTACTACTCTACAAAGAAAATTGCTAGAGTTTGCGAGTAGTCAACGTATAGAAATGAAAACTATGGGCTATTTTAAACCTGTATTTACTCCAGCACAAGAAGAGGAGCTAGCTATCTATATCAAAGACATGGAATCTCGCTTATTTGGTCTATCTGCGTTAGAAGTGCGACAATTGGCCTACCAATTGGCTGAAAAAAATGGCATACCCCATAATTTTGATAGACTAACCCGAACAGCTGGCGAAGATTGGCTAGCAAACTATTTAAAACGCAACACTACACTTTCCATTCGCAAACCTGAAGCAACATCAGCAGCTCGCGCCATGGGCTTCAATCAAGAAGCAGTGGGTTCATTCTTCAATCTTTTGACTGAAACTGTAGATAAGTATGGAATAACTGCAGATAGGTTGTTCAATGTAGATGAAACAGGAATGACCACAGTTGCTAAAAGCGTGGGAAAAGTGATTGCAACTAAAGGAAGAAAACAGGTGGGATCTTTATCATCTGCAGAAAGAGGGCAACTATTCACCGTTGAAATATGTATGAGTGCAAGTGGTTCGTTTATGCCACCCATGTTCATATTTCCCAGGAAACGAATGAAGCCAGAACTGATGGATGGAGCTCCTCCTAACTCTTGGGCAGAGTGCAACGAAAAAGGTTGGATTACACATGAACTGTTTTTGAAATGGTTTCAAAAGTTTGTGGTATGGTCGAAAGCCACTAAAGAAGTCCCAGTGCTATTGCTGTTGGACGGCCATACAAGCCATGTGAAAAGCTTAGATGTGATCAATGTAGCCAGAGAAAAGGGAGTTCATATTCTGTGCTTTCCGCCGCACTGCACTCATCGTCTACAACCGTTAGATATTAGCTTTATGAAACCTTTGAGTGCGTACTATGGAGACGAAATAAAAAAATGGCTGCGTACTAATCCTGGGAGAGTGGTTACTCACTATCAAGTGGCAAGCCTGTTCTGCAACGCTTTTTTAAAAGCTGCCACAATGCTTGTCGCTTTAAACGGATTCCGGAAAACCGGCATATGGCCTGTGAATCCAGATGTTTTTAGTGAAGCCGATTTTTTGGCTGCTGACACCACAGACCTAGCGCTGACTAATATTCAAGATTCTTCAGCAACACCTCAACCGACAACACCAACATCTACTCAGGTAACACCTACAAGGACCGCACAACCAGTTACACTGACACTGCTTTCGGGTGCACAGCCAGCAGTAAACATAGAGCCAGCTTCATCATCAAGCACACTGTCATCTGCTCTTCAACCGGAGTCATCGATGGACTTGCAGCTTACTCCAAATGCTGATATAGCGTCTCCCATGGATGTCAGACCTCCTGTAACTCCTCCTCCAGGTCCTTCCTCGTATTTTGATGTCTTAACACCGAGTAACATCTTGCCGGTTCCGAAAGCCCTTGGACAAAAGAGAGTCACCAGAAAGCGTGGTAAGACAGCTGTTATTACAAGCTCACCATATAAAGTAGACCTAGAACAATCAATGACTCAAAGAAAAACAGCAAAAAAGGTGGTGAAGAAAAAGAAAACCGGAAAAGCAAACAAAGAAAACTTGTCAGAGGATGAAGACGTAGAATGCCTTTATTGTGGAGATTGGTATTCTCAATCCAAAGAAGGTTGGGTGTCTTGCCGTGCATGTAAAAGGTGGGCTCACTGTTCATGTGCAGGTGAAGACGATAATGATGTTGAATCATTACATATTTGTTCCTATTGTGCTAGATTTTAAGTATTTTTTTTATTTTTTGTTATGCTCAAGCTGAGCCTGCCCATAATGCCCCAGGTATGACCATACTGCCCCGGACCCGGGGCAAAATGGGCATTTTTCACATTTTTGTTTAATGGCTGTTGTTGACAGAAAAGACGGACAAAGTTAATTATTTTTTATTTTATGTGAAGACTGTTAATTATTCTAATAAATGTTTATTCAAGTATTGGTGTATTTCACTCCATCTCCATGTTATTACGACTTTTCCTTAAGGGGCCCGTACTGCCCCGGGTTCCCCTAAATATTATAATTATGTTGCTTTACTGCGCTTTAAAGCAATATAATTATATTTTTTACGATTTATGCAAGTATTATTTAGGATTACGAGTATAAACTAAGCAATAAAATTATGGTGATTAATGCATTGTGTGGAGGTTATTTTGCATGAATCTATTGTGTGCGTAGCTTTAATAAAAAAGCACGTTATATTATATAGAGATCGCGACCCTCAATTCCGTCTATCTGTGTATAAAATACTCAGGCCAAAGGAATAAGTGTGTCAAATAAAATTGATAAATATATCTATAAAGATATGAGTTTACCGGGATTCGAACCCGGGTCCTCCCACTTCGACATTCCTTGCTAAACTTTGCTATTGAGGACATCTGATCAAGTAGAGTAGGTAGTACGGGTAGGCTGCTCACTACTCAAAGACGACTATGCTTAAATCACAAAGTAATTAGGTACTATCATAATACAACACAATAAAAATCGTCGTTATCAATAAGTAAATAATCATTATTTACAGGTCAAGCAGTACCGTAGGTACCTTACGGATTTCTGTAATTCCAGAGGGATATAATAATATCCAAGTTCCCGATATTTTAGGGCAGACTTTTGCCTACTGCGAGATTAATGTTCACAAAGTTTTAAAATTTAGTATTTAAAAAGTGTTTTTGTAAAAAAGTTAAGATTTTTTTTACTGGCTATAATGTTATTTAGCAGAGTTCGAGAGTAACAAAAAATTACACGTGATTTGTCCGATGACCCCCCATCCTCTATGGTGATAATTGGTGATTTTTTCTTGACCCCCCCCTCCCCCTATACAGTATGACGTGATTAATGGACAAAGCCCTTACCTGTAAGTTACCTTACCTGTAACTTGTAGGAACGGAGCCTTAGTAGTATGAGATAGTAATATTCCTCTCATTGTTTAGTACTCTCTACTTAATATTTACGAAAAACCTTACAGGTACCTATAATCAGGCCTTGAAAAGGGGTGGAAACACTATGCAAAATCAGGACATAACTTATCGCCTCTAGCATTTACAGATTCTTAGCATACCTCTAAATTCAAATATTAGAAATGTAGAAATTTAATACAGAAATGTTTCAGTCTCGTTATCAATTTTGACTAATTAATAATTGAAACAGAACTATGAAAACGGATAAACTCGCGTTAATTTATTAAATTTAACTTCATCCCGACGTTTCGAAGACTTTACAGGGTTCGTGGAGTGCGGGAAGTCGGCGTAATTTCATGTGTAATCCTCGCGGTAACCGAAGAAAATATTACTTTATTTTTACACAATAAGCAATAATAAACACACCGTGGCAATTTTATTACATTATAAAAAATCAACATAGATAACTCTACTTCGCAAATGTTTTAATTGGTTCCGCAGTTTACGACCGCTGTGACAAGGTGAGAACAAGTTAATGCCATTATACTGTTATTATTATTTACAGTTTTACTTGACATAATATATGTCAGGACAACTCTGACGTTACTTTATTAATGAGTAAGAAATTAAAGATGACACGCAAAGTGATTACATGTAAATAGACTATAACCCCCTCTGAGTATTTTTCCACAGAATATTTTTTTTTCGATTATTGGGTACATACGATCTAGAGGGAAACTAAATGAACTTATTTCTCCATTGTTGTAATTTTAACCTTAATGTAACTGTTTTGAAATATTTATTAAAACTCTTTAGTACATAAAGTGTCACATGTTCTAAGCAGTTAAACAGTAGCTCCAAGCTAGGCCGGAACCATGGGTTTATTTATCATCAATAAATAAATTCAATGAAACTGTGACAGCTCTGTTCCGCGTATTAACCGCATGGCATTACTTTACAGTTTCGTTAAAATGGAGCAGTTTACTTCCGAGTAGCGAGGCCAGATCCGGACAAGGATTTTTAAAAGGATGTAGATACTAAAGTCCCGATTTTAACAAACATAAACACGTCATGACGCCCACTATCCTTGCTAAGACGTCGAATTATTAGAATCCAACTGCCCATATATTAATGTCATCTACATAAGGTACTTAACTTTATAAATTATAGCACCTTATCTCTTTATCTAGTGCCTATATAATAATACATGATTTTAAGAATACTGTGATTAGGATATTCAAATATCGGTATTTCAAAATTAGCACAGTTATGAATGTTTTATTAATTAACAGATACAATTGCGTGTATTAATATATGGCCCTCTTAAAGGTAATTTATCAAACTGTAAATTTTTTAAGCAAAATATAGGAACTTAACATATTGTTTCGGTACCTACAGTCAGCGTGAAATACTATGTAGTAGCTAAAGTATTCGATGCTGAACAGTAAGACGATAAAACAGTTCAGAAGACGCTTATAGAATTCATGAATAATGATACTTTACATAGTGATTTACCTACCGAACTCGTGCACCCCGAGTAAGTTCTGTAAAGCATGTCATGTTGATTCGTAGATGTGCCTGTTATTGTTTTTCTGCATCACCATAGGCGTAGGTTATTTTTGCACTGTTTAGTATTTAAAAATTTAAAAATTTTGATGATATATTTTTATATATTAGGGTAGATACGGGTGCGGGTGGTGGCGGCGGGCGCCGCAGCGCTGGCGGCGCGGGGCGGGGTGACGCACGCGCGTCGAAAGGCGCCGCGGGGTGGGAGGCGAGCGCCTAACACTATTTAAACTGTCCAAGCGAACAGTCATCATGCATTGGTCTATTTGCAATCGCAAAGTTTAGTTAGCTATCGTAATACGACAGCTCGAGTCGTTGACAGACAGGCAAAAGCCCGTGGTCGAGACCTAAAGCTCTCGCAGACGCTCAGCTAGCTAAGCGCGCAGTGAACCCCGCGTTCAGGCATCATCCAGGAACCAGGACCCCAGTGGAGTGTATAGAAATGGCTGTCGCTGCTGCCCAGAAGAACCGTGAAATGTTCGCCATCAAGAAGTCCTACAGCATCGAGGTGAGGGCTAACACCCTTAACACTGTCACCCTTAACTCCAGACCACACTCATCGCTTCTCATTCACTCCCTATTTCAAAAGGGGAATATTATTAATATTAGTCAAAGACAAAAATCATTCTTTTGAACAGACAATAATTTTACAAGAAGCATAAATAAACATTCTATATTTTTTTCTGAATTGATACATAATTATTAAATTTGCAATTAAAAAACCGTAACTTATTTCAAAAGTGGCAGCAATCTTCAAAACAAATCTTCTACTCGTTTTTTTATGATATATTCGATTAAAATTATTATTTTGCCCGTACTATTTAATTATATGCAACTTGTGTAAGACTAAAAAATATGGAATGTTTAATTAGTAACACACCGAGATACACATTTTTGGACTTCGTAAATACTCGAGAAGATTTTTACTTGTGTATTTATATACAGACTTAAGTACTTTGATAAATCAGTAACATTTAGATGAATACATTTTGCTTTGTACCGGCTTTTAATTAATAATCAGGCACAAAATATCCCTTGTAGATATTATTTTTCAATAACAATTCGAGTTTCGATTAAGTTATAAATATTTCCAATAGCCAACTGATAAAAATTTGTAATACCTACACTTGTTTTACCCGTTTTGATAGATTGCACTTGAACATGAACTGACAAGTGTATGCAATATTAATGCACAACAAAACAGAACACAGAAACGATGACCTTGACTTTGGTTTGACCCAAAAATCTTTAGCAGCTGTCAAAGCAAGCTCTTTTGAACTATACCGTTTTGTAATTAATTGAGATGATTACTGTATCAATTTGTTAAAATATCGAGACAAGATAGGTAAATAAATACGCTTTTCTTGGTTTCGTGCTTATTGTCAACTAATGACCTCCGCAATGCACGCACGTCGTATAGGACACAGACACAGTAATCATCGTAGCCTAGTTACAACCTCAAAACAACCGGCCTTGTCAAATGTATATTATTATAATTGCACTTTTACTTAAAATACACCTTCAATATAACCTTTAAAGCTCGTGTGTTTATTTACGTCCGCGATCAAGAGGTTGCGTGAAAGCGTAATCAGTGTAAACAGACTATTCTCGATGCGTAATTATAAAGGCAGGTACGTGTACGCAGGTAGTATTTTTCCCTGAATTACATAAAGAAGTCACGGGGCCATCTGTTAAAGTGCTTCTGCCGAGATATTGAGAGCATATTACAGCACCGCCGGCAGGGCCCGTTTAACAAAATTATCCCAACGGACAATTACCTCGCTGTTACGCGACATCGCACACTTTCTCGGAATATTCACAATATCGTGTGACACGTTGCATAATGAACAAAACAATACCTAATATCAATTAAAAATGTAGCAAGTGTTTAATTAATTTTCTGGATGATACGAGTACGCACGCGAGTATTCACGCGTAGGTACATTTGTTATTTACTACATTTCTTTAGAATTAAATATAATCTGCGCCCTCAAAGATTTAAAAAAAACGATTGACTTATGAGCTCAACTCTCTGACCAATGTATGTTAGGAAAGTTCGTGCGATATGCTACAACTTAGTTTTGTCTCAAAGTTATTTCTTCTCGCCTCCATTCCGGTTAATCCGTACTTATCCCATTTATAACGCAGTATGGGTACTGCAGAAAAAATTACTCAATGGCCTCATCATTGTCTGCAAGAAGATTAATTACTATTGTCAATATTCAAGACGCTGAGTCGTAATTATATCGCGATTGTGATAATGATTTGGTTGTGTCAATGCAATTACTGGTCGACCATAATCATTTTTGCGATAGGCTTTATACGAAGTCTGCTAGGTAACGATAGCTTGTGCGAAATTATGATGTTTTATTATATTTTTATAAATATCCGAGATCAGAAAACCTGCTTGAAATGCAAACTCAGTGGATTGCCATTAACTTCTGCGATGCGATGTTGTTAATTGTATAATCTCATGTGCTGTGCGATAATCAACACTTAGTAATTTGTTACAAATAGGCTTGAATGATTGTATTTCCTTGACCGACGAAGGTCGGAATGCAAGGCAGGTGCGACGCTCACCGAGTTTACCGCAACCAGTAAAGATCGTTAAAACTCTATCACATTATGAGACGACAAACACTAAGTACTATATAGCCCACAAAGAACGAGTGGACCGACACATTGTTTTATTTAACCAGCAATCTGACAGCTTCCAAAGACTTAATATGATACCGTCACGCAATGCACAAAGTGTTAACTACCGTGAAGTATAAGATCAATGTTTACAACGAATTCGAGGTCGCTGCTTAAGCCCTTGACCAATTAGAGGTTCCGCGGCGCGGTCAAAATCATCCTCAAGGAAAAACTAAGTAATTGGCGCGTATCTGCAGGAAATACGTAATGTTGAATAATCATTTTACATCAAAGAAATGTAGTATGATAAAATGAATTGAAATTGGGAATTGGTAGTGAAGGAGGCGATAGGATTGATGGGTCTGTAGGTGTGCCTGTGGGGCGGCACTCGTGTAGGGGACGTAGGTCCGGGTGCTCTCTAGTTCCGCTTAATTACCCGTCGGTCGATTGGAACGGTGAAGTGGCCACTCGGACACACCAAGGCTATCTACCGGATTCCGAATCCAACCCGCTCCATTTAGGCGGACTCGAGCTTACTGCTCGACAGTATTGTTTCCGCAGTTTTGTGCTGACACTCAATTCATGTTAAATCTGCATTTTCGATTGGTTTTAACGGGGTCGGATTATTTAAAAATCTGTACATCAGTAATGTTTCAAATATTCTTGTTATATAGTTAAATATTATCCAGACGGATGGATGAGATGGAAAATATAATTTTACAAGTATACCTATGACTTCGTATAGTTATAAAACTATAAGCTATAATAGAATACCTCCTATATAACTATAACTCCTCACATGAATAATGTATTTCAAAAATTTACAAAACCTATATTCTTATTGCATGTGAAGGCCTATTTGGGAAAATAATTTAATTTTTATTGGTTGCTAACCGTTGTCAAGAATTCGTACATAGTTTTAATTCTTTACATTCAAGAATGGTGCATTTCAGTACTGCTTGTAACAATCGCGAATGATTACCGTAAAGCGCAACCCTTGACATAGTTAGTCGCGCGGCCACTCTAGTGGAAAATGCTAGGTCTTGTGCGCCTGCAACCAGCCAAGAACGCGTCATCGAGCTCAGGAAATTTGCTGATTCCCTTTTTTAATTGACTTAAGTAAGTAACTAAAATGTTCCCAGTTTTCACCATTAAGTTACCCACACAAAAAGTTACAGAATCTATAATTTAAACATATATACGGCGTGCAATGTGCATTAATTCGCAAACCAGCAAAGATTGTATAGTTACGGGCGCTTAAACTCAAAAACGGAAAACATTTTTCTCTGGTTTTATTAGGTAGCTTAAAGTTTCATGATTCGGACACTTAGACAGTATTTAGTAGGTACTCATTATAATAGCTACCACTATGGCATAAATTATTCTCTTGAAAGTCTTGTCGTAGTTGACACTTTTAATTGGTCTAACTTCTATTGAGGCTCACTGGTCCAGAAAGTCGCGTTCCTTTGAAAGATGGAGATGGCGTTTCCGCAGTGGTAATGGCAGCACTTTACACCCGGCCGCACTCAGGAAATAAGCTTAGGAACTTCGTAAAAGCAATTTCTGCTCGCACATGAAATATAATGCGATGTGACCGCTTTATATTTATAAGGATTTAGAAGATCAACCTATTTTTAGAAAGCTTTTTGTGCGCGGCTTCATAAATCTATTAACAATAAGTTTTTGGAATATTTCGTATTTCATGTTCATAAAGTTGATATACATACACTATTTAATCGTTGCGACTAATGAGTGGATTATATTTTATACCTAGTTACCAATCTTAAATCGATTCTCAACGGTAATAATTTTATAAAAAATTACATTACTTGACGTTAAATGAACCGCAGCGTAATCATTGAACTGTTATGTAATGAAATAGATCATTACTGCCATTAGTATCATGTTAATTATATTTTTTTGCCGTCTGTTCTGTCATCAATTGTTACTTGACATAATTATTGCGACAATACTTTTTGGGTTCAATGCGGGGTTCAGTAAGTGGGGTACGACTTAAATAACTAAGTAATGTCGCTAATTTATATTTTGTATTGTTACAGAACGGCTACCCATCACGCCGCCGATCGCTGGTAGATGACGCCAGGTTCGAGACGCTGGTTGTCAAACAGACCAAGCAAAGTGTACTTGAAGAGGCCCGTGCCCGCGCCAATGGTAAGCCGAACAATCGAATTTAATGCACATAACCATAAACTTCTTGGATTTTGTTTATTTATTTATTTTGTCTTATTATTTCCTTTTCATAATTGTTTTTTATTTTATTTTATTAAGACTCTGGCTTGGACTCCGATTTTATCCAAGATGATGTTCTACTTGGCTCCAATGACAAATCCCCGACCGTGGAGGATGGAACTCAGCAAGATGAAACGAAGAATGGCCATCTTGGTAATTTATATTTTTATTATTTTTTATTTGATTTTGAACGTTTTTTTTATTGTTTTCTTTATTTTTACGTTGGTTTTATTTTTATTTCTTGTAGCTGATGCTGACGTTGGGGACGACGCCAATAAGGAAGATGCCGGTAAGTGACTGGATAAGCGGTTTATTGCTATACTTAATTGGACTGAAGTAGTAACCTTTTATCAAGATTTCTTATACTTATTTAATGTTTTAATTTAGCAAATTATTAAATGTATATCTCTTTTGCAGATTATACTCTGACCGAGGAAGAAGTGATTCTGCAAAACGCAGCTAGCGAATCCCCGGAAGCAGAGCAGGCTATCCAACAAGCCGCCTTGTTGCTTCGCATGCGCGACGGCATGGGCTCTCTGGCTCGTATCCTCAAGACCATCGACAACTATAAGGGCTCCGTCATGCACCTCGAAACCCGCCCTTCTCAAGTCAGCGGCGTCCAGTTCGACGCTCTCGTCAAAGTTAGCATGACCCGCGTCAACCTGCTGCAACTCATCAGATCTCTTCGTCAATCCACCGCCTTTGCCGGCGTCAACCTCGTCTCCGAGAACAACCTCACCTCCAAGACCCCGTGGTTCCCGCGTCACGCTTCCGATCTCGACAACTGCAACCATCTCATGACCAAATACGAGCCCGAACTCGACATGAACCACCCCGGCTTCGCCGATAAAGAGTACAGAGAGCGCAGGAAACAGATCGCCGAGATCGCGTTCGCCTACAAATACAACGACCCCATCCCATTCATCACCTACAGCGAGGCGGAGAATGCTACCTGGATGCGAGTGTTCAACACCGTGTTGGACCTGATGCCAAAGCACGCGTGCGCTGAGTACAAGGCCGCTTTCGGCAAGCTTCAAGAGGCTGACATCTTTGTGCCGCACCGCATCCCGCAGCTGGACTCTGTGAGCAACTTCCTGCGCACGCACACCGGCTTCACGCTGCGTCCGGCCGCGGGCTTGCTGACGGCGCGTGACTTCCTCGCCTCCCTCGCCTTCCGCGTGTTCCAGTCGACGCAATATGTACGCCACGCCAACTCCCCCTTCCATACTCCCGAACCGTAAGTATACTATTCTGACTACTTGTTTCATAATCTTGTACAACTAATGACCAAGAATCGTTAATTTGTTTATAACATAGACTTCAGGGACATTATTTTATGAATTAGTTCATTAGAATGACCTGTTAATTATTTAAATTAATTTAATTGAGTCAATAGGTGTTTTCCGGGTCATAAAATTCAAATATACGATATTAAATAAAATAGTCTACGCAGGTTTAAAGGAAGATGCATTGGATTAATACTGTAAACTGAAATGTTATCGTACGGGTGAAATCCACGTTTGAATCTTAGATATTAAAATAATATGACCATGAAATTGCAAATTTAACTTGTCAAACGATTCGTGCATGTATCCGCAATGTCCATTACCGGTAATGTAATTACGATTTAATTAAGGAACATGTCACCTTGACATATCTTTTTTAAGGAAATATTACGCAAGACGTCCTTGTAATGTTATGTTAATTGGACCAAATCGCACCTAAGAGGCCGACTAATTACATAAATAACTACGAGGGTTCTTCTTGTCGCGTCCACGCGATTGGCCTCCAAAAAGGCTCTTAGGCTTGTTAGATGCACGCAGTTTCGAGTTCGCCATTAGATAGACTAGGTAACATTATGACAACAAACAAAGTAGCAACAAAAGTTGTGCTCAATATATCATACGTATGTGGAGTTTCTTCTATACTATCGGGACTAATTAGCATGACGAATTAATGTAATGAGGTGTCATTATTAGATTTGTCTCAATCGTGGGTGTGACCAGCTTGTAAATATTAATATCGTGATTACCATCGTCGGATTCATAAATTCGAATTTTAATTTACTTGTTCTTGTTATTAGTTACAAGCCAGTAGGTAGTTAATTTAATACAATCTGTTTGCTTTGAGACTGGGGCTTAACATCCTGATGAAAATGTAACCTCGTTAAGTGAAGTATTAAAGCGCCTGCGATATTACTCGTCGCACTTTGACCATGATGCTAGGTTATTGCCGGCGTGAAAGGGGACTTTATTGAATCACAGGCCACTCAAAATATTGAGTAGAGTTAGTAAATGGAACCACTTAAAGGGAGTTGTAAAATGCAAAAAATAATCCTTTTATTTCTTTGTTTCAGTGATTGCATCCATGAGCTGCTTGGACATATTCCGCTCTTAGCTGATCCAAGCTTTGCTCAGTTCTCGCAAGAAATTGGTTTGGCTTCCCTTGGCGCATCAGATGCTGAAATCGAAAAGTTATCCACCGTAAGTACCCTTCAAAGAATGTAAGGTCGGTTTGGTGAGTGGACTGAAACATGAGTTTCCCTTTTCTCGATCAGAATTATTAAGTAGTCCATAATTTGAATTACCTATTCTAGTTCCTCTGTTTAACTCACGCAACCTGACCTTTATTTAATTTACCTTCTGTTACCAAAACTATATAGTTGTAAGATGTTCTGCCAATGCGAATTGGGCTTATTGGTGTAATATTAAGCAAAGCAATAGCGAACTTCTTCTAAATAATACGTTTGCAGATATGTTATAAGATTTTTTTTGCGCAGGTATACTGGTTCACTGTTGAGTTCGGTCTCTGCAAAGAGAACCAGCAACTCAAAGCATACGGTGCGGCTCTCCTCTCGTCCATCGGCGAGCTCCTACATGCCCTCAGCGACAAGCCAGAGCTGCGACCATTCGAGCCCGCGTCTACCTCCATTCAACCCTACCAAGACCAGGAATACCAACCGATTTACTACGTCGCTGAAAGCTTTGAAGACGCCAAAGAAAAGTTCAGGTAAATAACTGTGACGTTTAATATGAATCGATTGATTATTTATTACTTTTATAGTCATTAATTTTGCAAAACCTGAAATTGTTTGATTCATACGGGAATCTAATATGTTTATTGGTACAGACGCTGGGTGTCTGGCATGTCCCGGCCGTTCGAAGTGCGCTTCAACCCGCACACGGAGCGTGTGGAAGTGCTGGACTCCGTTGACAAACTGGAGACCCTCATCTGGCAGCTCAACACGGAGATGCTACACCTTACCAACGCCGTCAAGAAGCTGAAGAGCTCGCAGTTCGAGTAAACCCACAGCCGAATCCAATGATCAGTGCACGCGGCTGCCCTGTGTTCTGTATAGCTAGTGATATTATAGGTGTAAGACTGCCCTCCAGTGTGGAGCGTGTGTGCGAGTGTGATAACCATCCGATGGTATTTCGTTGACTTCCTTTTTGTATGTACCTTATTTTATTATTTATTTTGCCGAGCTCATTGCCCGGGCCTCGGAAAGTGCACGGAGCTCCCGATTGCCCATTTACGGAGGCTGTGCGCGTTTCCCGAGTCCTAAACTATTATTAGTCTTAAGGCGTAATTTAAAGAAAGACACAAAGAAATAAAAAAATGGAGCACCCAAACTGATGAAAACAAACAGAAAATAAACGTGTTTGAGCACAACATCGTATTTTATTCTAATCATCTAAGAATAAGAAAAATAATCATACACAACATAATGCCTCGTGACTGGTTTACGAGTTTGTAGCAATTTTTACTAGTTCAAGTGTATCTAAAAAATCTGTTGATCTCCGGAACATAGAAGAGCCCAGAACAAAAGTCTGAAACCTAATTGAAATTTAAAATATCTACCGGTAGAGTGACAAAAAAGGAAGGGAAAAGCAATAAGCCGATGAAGCGGGCCCGGCGACCCCTCGCGCACTTGTAATAAGATTTATTGAGGTCTCCGGGGAATATGATCGCTCCGATCCTAATCAGATTTAAATGTGTTATACCTGTAATACAATCATAATTCAATTACATTAAATCTATACCGCTGCCCTTAGTAAATCAGAACGGCATTTCAGCATTGTGGTCAATAAAAAAACTCAAGCCAGTGAGCTATGCTCTTAATTTCAAGGTATTTCCTGTAACAAAATTATAGCAATTCGAACACGCTTAGTAGAGCCACATGTAGTATTGGAGTAATTGGAGTAAAAAAGCGATTGTTAAACAGAGTTAATGAGAGAACCGGTTACGCTGGATCGAGAGCAAAGCCAACCGAAAAGGGAAAAAATAGCGCGTAAGGTATGTGTACAGACAAATACTTAAATAGACTGAATATGTTTTAGTGCCGTTAGTGTTAGCTAAAAACCTACATTAAAGGGTTCTAACATCCAGGAACACTTCTGTTTAGCCGTAAATACGAAAACCTACTTCCCTAGCTTCGTCCTAGTAAAAAAAAAAGTATTTACGTACCATACCGTTATTCCCAACACCAGGGACATTTTAACATCTTGATTACTGCTTACCTACTAAATGATAAGTAGGTATAATTAGCGGCATCTTGGAGAAATCGAGAGGGTCTGACAGTCAGAATAACAACATGTACGTAAAATTTCGCCACTGATAAATAATATAACATGGAAGTATATTTCAAACAATTTTTTGTTAGAATCATACCAATTAGGTTCGATTTCACAAACTTTTATTCGAAAAATAACGCTTATTCTCAGATACTAATGTCAAATTGCTATGGAGTTAAGGCATTACTATCCGAAAATAAGCGTTATCCTCTTTAAAAAAAACTTGGTTGGGTTTGAAACATGGATTTGAAAGTTGTACCCACAAAAGGTATCTGCTCAAAGGTAAATTTATAATTCTCATAACTAGAATATAGTTTAAAGACAATGTACCTAATTGATAAGCAAGTTCCTTGAAATATAATTGTTAAATATTTAATGACTAATCTTAGCTCAGTTGATCTATCTTATTCAGTTATTGATTTATGAACTTCGTGTAAAAGAGTAATTATCGCTTGTCCGTAGTTTTATTATATTTTTTTCTTATTTATTTACACGATTTATTGAATCAATTGAAGCTTAGCGTATATCTCCATTTCAGCTTTGAAACCGGCTTCAAAATTGTTGTTGACCTTTGAAAAGAAACCTTTGAATTACCGCGGAATTACGTACCTTAAATGGATCTTTGCGACGCAGTACCAAGTTAAACGTAGTAAAGCTTGTTGGGGCAAATGCAACTATGATATAATAGTAGATTATACACCAAGGGGATAAAGCACTGTTTTATGTCACGGGTGCGACATTGAATCCTGAACGTAACGAAGGACTCCTAGTTTTAATCCCTAGTTATATACACGGTGCTCGTGAGCATTCCGAAAGATTTTAATGCTGAATTCCTGAGCATATTTGGAGTAGGTATTTAATGTCGTATAAAATTTCCTGGATTCGGCTTTATTCCAGAGACAATTAATCTTTTTTCGAAAAAAGTGTTTCGATGTAACTCGTCATAAAACTTATTTTGATTACAATGCTGCCACAATGTGTTCTAATATTACCACACCTTTTGCCTGACAATCAAAAAATAAGAATAGACTTGACGAAAAAACCTGTACCTAAAAAAAACAATTGAAATGAATAATTTAAACAAATAGTTGTTATGATAAAAAGTACTGGAAATGTTAAAAAGTATTCAAAAAGACTAAAAAAAAAGAAAAAAAAATTTTTTTTTGGTGGAATTGACATTAGATCTCATAATATTTTTTGTTTATTTTGATGTCTAGAATGCATAGTTAAAATCTTTCGGAATGCTCGCGAGCACCGTGTATACTTAATTAAGACTGAGTCCTGAGCGCAGTGAGGGATTCAAGCGCCCAAGACAAAAACAGTTTTATTCCCGAGGTATATACTCTACTTTTCTCACCATATGCGAGACAGTAAAAAGCCGGCTTAGTAATACTTTATAATCATCATCATCATCATATCAGCCGAAAGACGTCAACTGATGACCTGGATGCAGGTGGCGCAGGACCGACCATTGTGGCAATTTTTGGGGGAGGCCTATGTTCAGCAGTAGTAATACTTAGTAGATAATATTTATTGCAGCAAATTAATAGTGTTGGAATTAAATAACTTAAATGATAAAGCTATAAAATGGATACCACAACTTGTCGCAACTTCTTTCTTCCTGCATAGCCTACTTGATTTAACAAATGAACATCGATGCGAATCTAGTTAGCTACGGTGCCCGCGGCTTCGATTTTTGGGCGGTGCTTATACATTTTGTTTAACGAAATTAGGCTTTATCGTCTAGCAGTAAAGTTAATTACCTACATTATAGCCCGGCGGGTGATAATAAAATTTCATACAACATTATAACCCGGTTTTTTAAAGGATATAATGTCTTGCTTTTCGTGAGGTTTATATAAACCTCACGAAAAATAAGAAAAAACCAGATTATATGTCATATGACATATAATACAGCTTTGACGAGCATGAGGTGTGAAAATTACATTAATTGAAATTTATCTTGACTTATTTTTATGATCTCTAACTTTCGGAATAAGTAGGTTCTTTTTAGAAAACCTATTAGATACCTGGGGCCTATTTCTCGAAAGCTTGTAACTTGTAATAGGTACAAGCGGAGCCGGAAGTCCTTATCTAATTAATAGTGTTAAAAAGAGACTTCCACTTGTATTACAGGGTGTACAAGAAATAAGCCCCTGAAGATAATTTTCGGTTAGTTGAATTTACCTCATAGTTGCATTTGCCCCATCTAACCTTAGTATTTTCTCGTTGATTTGCATGATTGGTATAGAAGTTCACAGCAGCGTCTGCTTCTGAATCTGCTTTAGTAGAATATGACCCTTGGCACGTCGAGTAGGTGAGTGATCTAATTAAACATGTATATATCTGTAGATACGTGTACAGTAGGTGTTATTCGTGGACATTAAGGGCGAGATGAGAGGCAGCCGCGGGTTAAACAAGGAGCCAAACTACGAAGCCGACCGAGGTAATTAATGTAACCAAATACTAGGTGTAAGATTTATACGTGTATTCCTTACATACTTCATTGTTTAATATTGAGACTGTTACAATACAGATGCAAAAATAACAGTGGTGCTGTAGTACTGTGTAATACTAGAAGGAGTTTCTAGCTTTCAGTTACAATCGTGGAAATCGCATCGACTTAAGGTGCGTTTAAACCAAAAGAGCATTCGCTGTTCTAGCGCACGTTCTACGAAATCAACCAATCACGTTTTGTGTACCGATCGAATTTCGTAGAGTGGGAGGTTAGAACAGCGAATGCTCTTTTAGTTTGAACGCACCTTTAGGCACTGGCCTCACCGCGAGCTACTAAGCTATGAACTATCGGCTATAAACACGAACAAAAGATACGCACTCCCGTGTAAATAAAAGAAACAGCTGGGCGAGTAGCGCCGTGTCTCTTTTTTTACACGTGTCGTGTTTTTCGCACTTGTGTCGTAATGTACTATTCTGAATCTACTCATGACTACAGCCAACTTTTACTATGGGACCATGTTCGAAAACATCACTTCAAAATCTTCATCTTCATACAAATTATGAAACCAACTTTTGCTATAATAGGGATGATGACTGTAGTTAAAATAAATTATTTAATATTATGCACAACATAATAAATTATTACAAAGATGTAGATTGCAGTCATTTTTGTACAAAACTTCTATTTAATAAATTGAAAAGAAATGAAAAGAGTAGGTCATTTGGCAGTACTCAAACGTGACGTCACTTTTGAGTATTTCATATAAAATTCCATAGTGGTGATCGTTTTGACAGTTCGAAAAAAGTTGCTGATTTGACTTGCCAGTCATCATCCCTATTCATTAATAAACATATAACCATTTCTCCATACTGATTCCTTACAAATTTGTATACATTATGTATGATCTCGATGCCAGAATTTACACATTTTTTCTGCCAAATCCGATATAAGTATACCATAATAAAACTTGATCGTAAGAACCACGAATAGATGCAGAAAATATTATTTTGAATTGCGAATTTGGTTTCACCCTGTACTTTTGCCTTTTTAAAGCTAATCTCCGGCTAATCAAACAATTAATATCTAAATTGGGTATGATTATTTGTTTTGGTTTCTTAATGTCTCTATCAATACTTGACCCTATTGACCTAAAACATTCATAAAGTGATTCGTTAGCTGATAATTATCAAACTATGGTAATGTGCTCAGATTTTGCAGACTGCTTTTTTTCACAAAAGGGTTGAATATGTCACTAACCCCAGGACACCCTTGAGTGAACTTTAGCATGTGGCGGTTATCCTTTCAAAAATACAAGTGTAGATAGGTTGCTACTTGTATCAATAAGTAGAACGAGTTATTTTATTATGAATATTATACATATCTCCTAAATAATAAGTATGGTATAGCCCGGCTTGGAGTGATTGATGAATCATGATGATGAATATGATGTAGGTAGATGCCGCTTTGCCAAATTTTCGATTCCATTTTCTATCGAACGATTTTCATTTTGAGATATTTTTCGAACGAAACTATAATAAAAACATAATAAAAACTATTCTTGACTTGTTTTGTCATTTGGTTGGATGATCTATTATAGGTAAATGATATATTGATATATAAATTAAATAATTATAATTTATAACCGTTTCGAATACTTTTAAACTTACAGAGTGGAAAGACGTTATGGGCCCTGGAGGGGAACTATTTTAAATCCTTTAGTTAGGTCATTTTGCTGAACGGTAACATTCCTTTGTTTTTAAATAGAAACTTAACTGCATTTTCTTTTTAATTTTGCTAGTCTCAACCGGGAATCGAGCCAACTAAAATTTTAAATAAACCTTCGCCCGTTTATTATACTATCGGTAGGATTATTGGTTAGGATAAAATTTGTCTAAGAAACACTTGGTCTTACACGCATCTGTTGTACGAGATACCTACCCATGAAATTGAATATTTATTACGAGTTTTGTTTCTTTTTAAAAATAAAGGAATGTTTCCTTTCAGTAAAATGATCTAACTAAATGATTTAAAGTAGTTCCCCTCCAGGGCCCTTAACTTCTTTCCACCCTGTATACCTATTATTGTGACACTGATTTTTTTACTGTACAGTCGACGTCAAAGATATCAATACAATTTAGATGTCAAAAATATATATACGACATTAATGTTAAGGCAATAAGATCGTGTAAATATAATTTTGGCACCTAAACCGTAATGATATCTTTGACCTTGACTTGTAAATAATCAATAATGAAAATGGATATTGTAAATAATCAATTTTCTTAAGCATGATGAGCATGCTTCATCGGCAATTTTAGATTAGGGGATCCAGTATTCTAAATAATACAAAATTCTAAATCAGATAAATTAACATTTATATTTGTAATTGGTACAATAAATCATGATAAATATAATACACATTGTACATTTTTAAAAGTACGTACAGATATCATGTAGATTTCTACAAAAATGTTAAGCATTTATTATATGTTAACTAATCACTACCTCCAAAACCCTTTGATAGCGAATAGATGTAACTGTTTAAAATTGCCACCCACCAGTGTTAACGAATTACTTGTTACTTTGGACTATTCATGACAATTCTCCCAGACAAAATGGTTACCAAAATATCTAGAATATAATGTTCTAACCACCAGCGACCTAAATGAATAGTCGTTAACTGGCTGACATTTGTTAAGAAGCCAGGCTTTAACATATGCCAGCAAACAAATTTTATTGAAATTGAAACAATGTTTATTGAAATTGGAAATATCCTTAACCGCAAACGCATTGGCATTTCTATGTTTCCACTAGGCTGTTGGCCAGATCTTCATTGTCATCCGTCAGAATATACGAATACGAGCTCTTGAGGGAACCGACCTGGTTCTGAAGGCCTCTCAACCGTATCTCCACCAATTCGAAGTTCTCTTGCAAACTGCTTATCTGCATCTGCATCCTTTGGCGGATCTGTTAAGTTAATTGACGTACTTGAATATGTATGCGTTATTAAATAATTTAACAAACTAAGAACATAATATAGGTATAGGCAGCGTGTACCTAAATTACAAGGATTTTATTATTTCACCTACAAGTGCATAATCCTTTTCATTCGGATTATCAAGGAAACGGAGGAATTCATAATTATCAAATGGTTTCAATAAATTTCAGTATTCTTTTTACTGAAGCTAATTAAGTCAGCCTCCGTAGCCTAGTTGGTAGTGACCCTGCCTACGAAGCTGGAGGTTTTGTATTCGAATCCCGGCGAGGGCATTATTTGTGTATTTATTTATCACAAATATTTGTTCCTTGGTTGTCTATGGCTGTCTATGTATTTATGTATCTTTGTGTATCTATCTATTATATATATCGTCGCCTGGTACCCACATCACAAGCCTTAATTGAGCTTACCGTGGGACTACGTTTTGTGTACGATTTTGTGTAAGATGTCCCAAGATATTCATTTATTTATTTTTAAAAAGTCAGAAAGACAAATACGGGCATTTCAGTGAAAATACGAAAGAAAAATTATTCATTACATCATCCGTACCATGAGTTGTCGGTGCGTTATACACGATAATAAAGCAATTCGTCGCGCTCGCTCCAATAAATCAGTGGCTAAAGTAGCCATGAGTTGGCAAGTATCGGTTACGTTAGGTTTTACTCGATACATAAAGCAGGCCTTCACGCTCGGTCGTTTAAACACTAAAACCTAACGTAACAGAACTTACTTGAAAACTCATGGTACGGCTACTGATGGTCTACCGTGAACCGTGAACCACGATCGATGTGTTGTCTCCTTGTCACACTTACGTACGAATTTTCAAATGCTAGAGAAACACAACACGTCACGTCAATCGTGGTTCGCAGTAGGTCCTCTGTACCTAATTGAATAATAAAGTAACGAGTTTTTATTTACGGAAATATATACCTACCTATACGATTTAACTTTTTAACCGACTTCAAAAAGGAGGAGGTTTACAATTCGTCGAAATCTTTATGTATGTTCCCCTATTACTCGAAGACGCGTGGACCGATTTGAAAAATTCTTTTTTATTATTTTAATATTAGGTATGTTTACATACTACCCAACTTTATAAGTCAAAATATTCAAACCACGTACTTCTGACTTTAGAGACTAAAATATCATAATTATCTTCTTATCTGGTTTTGGCTTAGTTTCAGGGATAATTGATCATCACAAGCCTTAATTGAGCATACCGTGGGACTAGATCGATTTGTGTAAGATGTCCCAAGATATTTATTTATTTATTTTATTTAGGTATTTATAGATCTTTGTGCAAAAATATTGTTATCAGAAAAATAAATTTAAATAAATAAATGTTGTTATTGTTATAGTTTATGCAGAAACGCCTTTCGACTGTAGTGCTAGACTACAACGTTTAGTTTTTACATACTTATTGTCCGATGTTAGAAATAGATAAAAATAATTGCAAAAAACCTTTAACTCATAATAATAAAAAAAACTTCAGTTTGTCTAGTCGCTATGGTCAACCTGTATAACCCAATGATGGCGTGAGGCCGTATTGTTATGTAATTGTAAACAAACACGTGTAGGTTTTATATAATAAATAAGTAGGTACTAAGAACAGCAAGGAAAATTATGAATGGCTTTCCATCAGCTGTTCTATTGATACAATTATCGGCAATCAGCGAGAAAGCCATTTAATATGGTGACGTTGACTAGTTTACATGTGACACACAAATATAGCATTTAATTATGTAAGTATTACTTTGAACAAGGAAAACACTCTTCAATGAAATGACATTCCTGCAATATTTAACTATAGAAGTTTGAGCAGAAAGTGAAGACACTTGAGATGTATAGGCGAGCCTTGCTGCCAGACGCCTTTACTTTCCGCACATTTGTATACATGAGCAGGTCCCCAATTGTAGAGGATTTTTTTTTATTACCAGTTAATGTTTCAGAAGTACCTAGGTGATATTTACTAGTAGGTAGGGCAGTAAAGAAATCTAAAAACGTATTTTTCTAAAATATTTAAGGCTTACAAGGTTTTTCCTACTCTTTCGATCCTAGTAGGAAAAAAAAGGTCTTTTTTTTAGTAACCAACTTACAAACACTGTGTATAGCGGTTACAAAAAGTACCTATGGTAAACGACAGAAAATTTTAAAAAGATTTTCTCTTGTAGGTTTTTTACTCTTAGATTGAAAGAGCTCATTATTCCTACAAGGAAAAGACAAATACCCCAGACATTTTTTTTGTTGGATTTTCCTCACGAAAATTGCGAGAGCCCCCCTACCATGACCTCTTAAAAGAGATTCAGTTTAGGGTCGGCATGTCAGCTTTTGACAGTTATTCTATGGAACTGACTCATAGCAATTCAGTTTAGGTCCTTATGTTCGAATCCCACCTCGAACGACAACGTTTCTGAACTATAGCTAAATTATATTATCTAATGTTTCTATATTATACAGGGGTACTGTTGAACTCACTCAAACTCACGAACTTTATCTAAATTTAAAGATTAAATACCGATTTTCTGAAAAAAGGAAGGGGCGAGAACTTATTTTTCGTAACTAGTGCGGTAAAGTAAATTTGCGCACGCTTAGCGTACGTAAGTTTCTCTTTTTAAGGCACTATTTATGAAAAAAGTCGTTCAATACACTTGTAAAAACTTCTTTCTAACTTTCTAAATATTTTGCTTCTTTACCTTCAACTTCAATAGGCAAAAAACCAATAGCTATAACGACTAGAATTATATAGTCTATATATATAAAAGAAGAAGCTCCCTTATAAAAATGCACGCACAGCCTAAACCCCTGGTTCTATAGACTCCAAATTTTGCACGTAGGTTCCTTTTATGGTGTAGACGAACACTAAGAAAGGATTTTACAAAATTCACCTTCTAAGGGGTTGAAATGGGGGTCCAAAGTTTGTATGGTGAAATAAGATTAGTTGAACTATTTGATCCGAAACTTCGCAAAAGTATTGTTTAAAGTAATTGACTAAAGGTATGTTAAAGGTTTTTTGAAAATTCAACCCCCGGAAAAAGGTAAAAAGGGTGACGAAGTGAAAAAATCAAGTTGGGTATCGTTTCTATGGTTTATCGGGACGTAGATCACGAATACAATAACGATTTTTAATTTTAACGCGGCGGACGTGAAATATTTACCAAATAATTTTACCCCATTACACGGTTATGGTGTAATGGGGTAAAATTCGAAAAATATCAATATAATTTTATTATTTATCTTTTATCTATATATATAAAAGAAGAAGCTCCCTGATAAAGATGCACGCACAGCCTAAACCCCTGGTCCGATAGACTCCAAATTTTGCACGTAGGTTCCTTTTATGGTGTAGACGAACACTAAGAAAGGATTTTACAAAATTCACCTTCTAAGGGGTTGAAATGGGGGTCCAAAGTTTGTATGGTGAAATAAGATTAGTTGAACTATTTGATCCGAAACTTCGCAAAAGTATTCTTTAAAGTAATTGAGTAAAGGTATGTTAAAGGTTTTTTTGAAAATTCAACCCCCAGAAAAAGGTAAAAAGGGTGACGAAGTGAAAAAATCAAGTTGGGTATCGTTTCTATGGTTTATCGGGACGTAGATCACGAATAGAATAACGATTTTAAATTTTAACGCGGCGGACGTGAAATACTATGTACACGGTTATGGTGTAATGGAGTAAAATTCGAAAAATATCAATATAATTTTATTATTTATCTTTTATCTATATATATAAAAGAAGAAGCTCCCTGATAAAGATGCACGCACAGCCTAAACCCCTGGTCATATAGACTCCAAATTTAGCACGTAGGTTCCTTTTATGGTGTAGACGAGCACTAAGAAAGGATTTTTCAAAATTCACCTTCTAAGGGGTTGAAATGGGGGTCCAAAGTTTGTATGGCGAAATAAGATTAGTTGAACTATTTGATCCGAAACTTCGCAAAAGTATTCTTTAAAGTAATTGAGTAAAGGTATGTTAAAGGTTTTTTGAAAATTCAACCCCCGGAAAAAGGTAAAAAGGGTGACAAAGTGAAAAAATCAAGATGGGTATCGTTTTTATAGATTATCGAGTCGTAGATCACGAAAACAATCGACGATTTTAAAATTTAACGCGGCGGACGTGAAATACTATGTACACGGTTATGGTGTGATGGGGTAAAATTCGAAAAATATCAATATAATTTTATTATTAATTTTTATTTATGTTCATTTCTGGTTCTAGAGATTCCAAATTTAGCGCGTAGGTTTCTTTGAGGATGTAGGGGTGCTCTAAAAAGGTTAAGTCGAAATCCACTCCCTAGAGGGTGCAATGGGGGTCCAAAGTTAGTATGGCGAAACAAGATTAGTTGGACTATTTTGTCCGAAACTTCCTAGGAGTATTCTTCAAAGTAATAAAGACATGTTTGCAGGTTTTTTGAAAATTTAACCCCTGAAAAAAGTAAAAAGGGTGAGTAAGTGAAAAAATCAAGTTGGGTATCGTTTCTATGGTTTATCGGGACGTAGATCACAAAAACGATTTTAAAATTTAACGCGGCAGACGTGAAATACTATGTACACGGTTATGGTGTGATGGGGTAAAATTCGAAAAATATCAATATAATTTTATTATTTATGTTCATTTCTGGTTCTAGAGATTCCAAATATAGCGCGTAGGTTTCTTTGAGTGTGTAGGGGCGCTCTAAAAAAGGTTAAGTCAAAATCCACTCATTAGAGGGTACAATGAGTCTAAAGTTTGTAGGGGAAACTTGACTATTTAAACTGATTTATCCGAAACTTCACAGGAGTATTCCCAAACATAAATGACTAAAGAGATGTTTTAGGGTTTTTGAGAATTGAACTCTTGAAAGTGGTAAAAAGGTTAAACAGTAAAAAAACAACATGGTTATCGTTTCTATAGTCTACTATCGTGTCGCTGTACCGAGGTGTACGTGAAATACCATCTTCTCTGTTATGGTCTCATGGGCTTGCGGGTTATGACAGGGGTATCGTTTTAGTGTTTATTTCTGATAAAAAAAATCTAAATATAGCATATTAACCAACGTTAATAACCTTTTAAGTTTTCCCGAGTTTCCAAGGTGTTTTTTATAAAGTCAAAACAGTCGTCACCATAAATTTCGACATTTTTGATCCAATGGTGTAAATCGATGTATCGGGATCCCAGAGGTTCTTAACAAACTGCAAAAAAGGCTGCCTATTCTATTTCCGTTTCGATATTGTCCGTCATAAAAATCGGTGGTAATCTGAAGTTCTGACTGATCTGTTCATCATAATGAAGCAGAAGTCAAATTTGCAAGAAACGGTAACAATATTGAGTTACTTCAAATGTTAATCAGCTCGCCTAATTATGGTCATCTTTGTTAGGCCTGGGAAACGACAAATGATAGTTTTTATCATCAAAACACAACAATCACCTATGTGAGTGTGTATGTAAACTTTTAAAGATAAAAAACATTTGTCAGTTACCAGATGGTAAAGATGACCATAATATGATAGCGGATTTTGATAATAATCTATATCTGAAATGTCAAAGCGTTTCAAGTAATGAATTTGAGGTCAAATTTGCACAAAATGATCGGCACCTTGAATTTATTTAGTTTGAATCCGACCTTAATAAAAATCGGTATCTTAGGATCCAAGGGGGTTTTTACAAAAAGTGAGAAGCTATCACATCTAAAATTTCTAGAACTTTGATTGAATATTGATAAAAATCGATACCTACCGAGAAGATGAAAAGTTCTTCATATGGAATTTGAAGTCAAAATTGCAAAAATAATTCGCCATCATTATAGCCATCATCATATTAGTTTAATACGACCGTGATAAAAATTTATAGAACGCGGCCGAACCGCGGGTAAATAAAAGCACCATCCGCCACACTTAAATCGGTTAAGGCAAACGCGAGATAATCGCGGGAAAACATTAACATGCAGTGAATAGATATTAGAACGCGGGCGAAGCCACGGGTAACTGCTAGTAAATATATAAACGGCATCCGTTTTGCATGCCGTGCCTACCGTGAATTTAGTATTTACAAATCCTAAGATACAAGTCTCTGTCACTCCGACGAAGGCTTCATTAGAGTGTCAGAAACAAATCCTTTAAATTTACGGATTTCGAAATTCGCGGTGAGGCCGCTAATTGGAAATATCTGAATTAAAAAGGTGGCAAAATTGTAATACAGTAAAGTTATAGAAATATTACCATTTGTAATCGAAACGTTACAGTTTGTTATTGAGCGAGGAAGATACGTTAGTGGACACGTCCGGAATGTACAAGTACCTATTGATATTTCTGTATCGACATTTATCTATCATTATTTAATTTTCCCTGTTACTTGTAGGTATGATTCTGAGCTGTCAATTTAGTCCGCCTAATTTTGGAGCTTAGTTTAGTCCAGGTTTTATTACCCCGAAAATGCAACATATACTCTGTCCAAGAATTCTGTAAGTGCCGCTTTTTTACTGACAGTAATAGCTAGACAGAGTATTGGAACTCTATTGTAAAACTTACATCATCCCGTTCTTTCTGTGAAGCTCTACACTGAGCACGGCTTTGTACCAGCTGTTTCTCTAGCTCTGATATCTGAGCCTGCATATATCTCCTGTTGGATTCAGAGCGATCTTTGAGCCTAGCGAGCGACCGCGAGCTCTCGGCTCTCAGCTCCTCGAGATCTTTCAATATCTGTGCACATTCCCCTGCTTTCTCTTTATATCTTGACTCCTGTCGAGACAGTTTCTCTTCCATACGGTACGCCTTGGACCTAAATATAATTACTCTAAATTAGTACCTACTCAACTTCGCGTAATGTCAAAGATGATAAATAATGCCAAAAAAACTAAATATAAGTAAGGTAGCTATCACATCACTAGGTCTGATGTAAACCAAATAAACCTAAAGAACGTTCGTAGCTATCTTACTTATTTTTATGCAATATGCAATATTATATTACTATCTGTAGGCTCATGATGGTACCAAGTAAAAATAATGAACTTACTTTAAGTCACCTAACTCTTTAGATAATACGTCGATCTCGTGGTCTTTTTCATGAAGTTTAATCTTAATATTGTTGTTTTCCTCTAACAACTTGCTTTTTTCAGCTTTTTCTTGGTTTAAACTATTTACAGCAAGGACTAACTGAAAATAATATATGTTATATTAAACTAATTCGTAATTATTAATATATTTAGATAACATATATTTTATCAAAAATAATCTATTTCGCCAAGTTTTGGTATGTCTGTTATTATTTCTATGTACAGTTTCTATTTAGCTACCAAATGAGCAATCAAATGCATTACCTTTTCTCTGACAAGTTGCAACTCGTTTGAAATCTGCTGCGTGCTCTCTTCGGCCAATTTTTGAAGCTGTTTCGATTCTTGCAACTGAATCTGGGCGCCTTTTAGAAGATCTGGTAGCTGAGCCAGCTCTTGTAGCTTTTCTTGGAACTGCAACTGTTATCGACTTTAATAATAGCCATTCAAATTCATTTATTTTGCAAGAACATTACAGGTGTTGAGGGTAAATGTCACAAGTATTATAGGTACGATTGTACGCTGTACCATCGCACTTAAAACCTTCATTCATCATCATCGTTATCATATCAGCCGAAAAACGTCCACTGCTGAACATAGGCCTCCCAAAACCTTCATTCAGTTTTACTTATTTAAACTAAAGTACATTGTGGATCTAGGGAGGTAAGTAGGACCTACGAAGTACTGTAGGTCCTACTAGGTTAGTAGTAACTAACGAGAGTGTTTAAATTTTAAAATAATATAAATTGAGACGCAAATTACTAATGGGCACACTTTTTCTTAACTTTGTTATCTAGGTATATTAGATATAATTAGACCTTATGTTAATAGCAATAATAGGCTATTGAAAAATACGACAGAAGTAACAAATATCTGTAACATACATTACGACATAGGTACATAGCTATTATCTTCAATACGAGTAGGTATGTATTGAATCAAAACGGTAATTAGGCCCTGGCGTTTCTAGGCTTTTGAAAAGAGACGGGTAACTGCAAGTTGCTGTCAAACTGTGCCTGGGGGGCTATACGAGCTTTATTTTTTATCTAAGAATTCTATTAGCTAGTTATTATCGAAATTTAACTAGGTAGTTTGTAATTTATACGTGGTCACATATACATATACTGCGATACAGCCCTGATATATTTGAATAGCAAATGTCTTCGACTATGTTGTGGATGTTGACGTATTATAGTGTCTACAAATAATCAGAAGGCGTACGTATGATGTATTTCGTCGGGAATAGTGCAATACCGCGTAAATACCAAAGCAGATAGAGTTCAAATAACAAACAATTGACACTCAGATTAACCCTAATTGAATTTGTTAGTTACGCGGTATTGCACTATTCCCAATTACACACAACAATTTATATACCTACATAAATTGGAGGGATGTTTACAAAAACAACATAACTGCTTAGACTGGTTGACACTTATGAAGGATTATTTATAATGAATTAATAACCGTGAGTGTCGACCAGTATAAATAAATAAATAAATATCTTGGGACATCTTACACAAATCGACCTAGTCCCACGTTAAGCTCAATTAAGGCTTGTGATGTGGGTACCAGGCGACGATATATATAATAGATAGATACATATAGATACTTAAATACATAAACAGCCATGACCAAGGAACAAACATCTGTGATAAATAAATACACAAAGAATGCCCTCGCCGGGATTCGAACCCGGAACCTCCAGCTTCGTAGGCAGGGTCACTACCAACTAGGCTACGGAGGCTGACAAAACACAACAACAAGTAGTAGTAGTTGACAAAGTAGTATAGTTAGATATGTTGTTTTTCTAAACAATCCTTCAATTAAATCTAACTTACCTAACTTATATCTAAGATTGCCAATCTTGTGGCATTGTACCAAGGATGCTGGCGGCATTGCCTCGCTGTATGCAACGCGTTGTGCGAGTCGCCAGCAAAATGAGTTTAGCATAGAAAACCATCACTTCGTGTGAACGAAACAGACGACGTTGTTCTTTTCGTTGCCATGCCGTGGTAACAGCGGTGGCTTAGCGAGCCTGCGCGGACTTAAAGGTGCGGTTAAACTAAAAGAGCATTCGCTGTTCTAACACTTCTAACCTCCCACTCTACGAAATTCGATCGGTACACAAAACGTGATTGGTTGATTTCTTAGAACGGGTGCTAGAACAGCGAATGCTCTTTTAGTTTAACCGCACCTTAACGCGTTTGTAGAGATCTAGAGATATTATGCATTATATTCCATGCTCGCTATCAAGTCAAATAGAAAAATATTTAATACTTGTCCCAAAGCTTCAGGGTTTTTTTTAATCAGAGCCATACGAGTAAATGTCCAACTGATTTAAATCAAATTATAGACACTCCCCCAGAAAAATCAACCAGTACAAAAATTCACGACATTCCTGATCATGCAAATTGGTGTTAAGATATACCTATGGATAAATTATTTATCCAGGGATTTGTGTACTTTACTTACCGTCATTGTACTTTTTGCAGACGAAAGCATTAGGCTCTGTTCAGCCATAAAACTGAACAAATGTCATCTCACTCACTTAAAAAAAGATTGTTAACAAATTATAGGACATAAAAATAAAGCCGCATTTTCGTGAACCTTAAGACAACGGCTATCAGGGAAAAATATAATAAGTATTCATACCTTCAGAAAACTTTACATCTAGCCAATTGATAATAATTAATCATAGTCTCTAATCTAAGTTTATCGAACAATTTGACGGCAAGTAAAGTACACAAATCCCTGGATAAATAATTTATCCGTCAGATAAATCTACCGCTAACCTTTTCCCCAGGCAAAAAAGGTTTGGCTATCAATATTATTCATAGGTAAATATATAGTAGGTACCTTCATTTTTTGAATTTCTATATGTATTTGATCGGTCACTTGTTTGTTATCGAACTCAATAAGCTCGCGTTGTCGCTTCGCCTCTTCTACTTGTTGTTGAGCCTGAAGGTACTGTAAAACAAAAATATTCTCATATTATATATTAGAGAGATGGAGTTTAATACAACATGCAAAGTAACAAACGCAAGTAGTAACATTCAGCATTAATTGTGTCCACTGGTAAGTGTGTCAATATTCTTTTCGTTGTCTTGTTTCATACCAGTCTGTCACGCTTTTAGTGGCTGTTTCAACTCAGTAATTAAAAAAAATCCGGTGCACTTGTTTTTTTTTTCACGTTAGATTTTAATCCATACATGAGAAATTTAAAACAAAACTTCATCACTAAAATCACCACTGCGCCATTTTTTAGGGACACAAAATAAGACAACAAAAAGAATTTGGACCCAAGTAGGTCCACTCCACTAGAATAAAACATAATTTAAAAGCTTCCGATTTTTAACGTTACTTTAAAAAACGCTGTGAAATTCACATTGGAATCGTCTATTTCCAAAAACTACCTACCACCAGGCTACCATTTCCTAATAGAAGACAAAGATAACTACGACCTGGGGGGCCGATTCAGTTTAGGTTCCGCTTGTCAGTTTCTGGCAGTTATTCTATGGAACTGACACATCGCAATTCAGATTACGAGTAGATCCTAAATTGAATCGCTTTAGTAGGGCTAGCATGATGCCCCGCTGTGAATGTAATGACGCCTAAACGTAGTTTTAATTTCAAGCTTATGTTTATAAAAATTAGAGTTGCTAATTCAATGTCCATTATACTGGATTCGAGATATTATAAGAGATTCCGTAGTTATGATTTTTGGATGGTTTCCCCCACTGCACCCCTTAACAAATGGCATATATTTGATTTGTAGTAGTGAATGCACTAGAGTTGCGCAGTAGAAGCACTAGAGTGAGACTAGATACCTAATAGAGATTAAAGGTAGAGCACGCTAAAAATAGGGCACACAAAAATTTATATGGGATCATAATTAAGAATAAGCAATAACATAATACGTATACCTATATTTTAAATTTGATAGTTCATTAAATGAACTTTAAAATAACATTTTCTAATTATTAAATTGAATAAAGTGGAATCCTCAGCGTAATGAGGGATTCAAGCGTTATAGCCAAGACGAAAATAATTCTGATAACGTGTGTCACGACACATACTGATTTTTAGGGTTCCGTAGGCAAAATGGCAAAAACGGAACCCTTATAGTTTCGCCGTGTCCGTCGGTCCTATTTATTTAATATTTATGCAAATATTCTGAAGAAATATTAATCTGGCAATAGAAAGTCCTTGAACAGAAAAGTGCCACTTTGTTTCCCTCCTAGCTTAAAACTACTCCTCTAAGCTTTGGTCATTTTGGATGACAACTCCAAACTCAGCCTCTATTAAACTTAATTAAGTACGTAGATACCTATTACGTATACGCCAGCAAAAAATACTATAGGTACCCTCATTCTGTACTCCTGCAGTTGTTCTGTTTTCTCATTCACTGTAAATCGCAGTTCTTCTATTTCGTCCTTCATGTCCCGGATTTGAGTTTTCATCACTGCAACATCTTGATTTGTGTAGTCTCGGGTTCCCTTCAGGAGTGTACGAAAAAAAATATATATATATTTAACATTTGCAATCAACTTTTTAAGAAAAAAAATAAAAATAAATAAAAAGAACATCCTAATTTTGTCCCTGCTAATGTCAACTCTTAATTAACTTCCGAGTCGTGTAAAGAATGGGTAGGGATAGTATCTACGTACCTATGACTGTACCTACGTACAGGCTGTCTACCAAATTATATAGGTACCTATGAATTTAATGAAATCGTAAGGCCGCCTTTAATAAAAACTGTTGGTTACCTTTTCCGCTAACTCGGCGGAGCAGATTTCGTTTAATTTTCGCTCTAAGTCTTTAAGTTTCTCTTCATATTTCTCCCTCTGTGACCTCTCCTCATCCGCGGCAGTTTTCGCTCGAACCAAATCCTCACGCATCTTTAAAATCTGACAATGAACACTATGAGTTTTCCTAAACACGCAATACACACAACGTATGATATTATTAAATAATAGTAGGCTACAACATGCGATGCAATTTAAGTTCGGCCCAGTTTTTGACAGTTATTCTATGGATGGAACTGACATATCGCGATTCAGATAAAGTATAGATCCTAAACTGAATCGCATTAGTAGATCGTGTTAGCTCCACTTCTCTGTTCTTAGCAAAATTAAGCGCCACGCCACGTTAAATAATCACGATAAGCGAAAACTGATGACAATAACACATTCGACACCGAGAACCCGCCTCGTAGGCTCTTGTAATGTTTGCTCAGATGCTGGCGAACCCGCTAGGCGAGCATCAGCATCAGCCATAAATCTACACGCCACGCCAACGAACCCGCTAAGCGAGCACACGTTGCTTGTCAGCTCAGGGGGGCTACCATGACGTAGGTACTAATGTGATTCAGTTTAGGTTAAGGGAAAAGGACAGAGATATACGACTCGTATAACCTTGTCCCTTCCTCTCGACCTAAACTGAATCGCATTAGTACGTCATGGTAACCCCCGGGGCTGACACTAACAGAAAGGTTTTAATTGACTTCTGATATTATTTATCATATTTTATTTATTATATTTATTTAGCTCACCTAATGCGATTACAAAGTTTCGAGCACCTTTTCTCGGTGTCACTAAATACCGATCATTATATACATAGGTATATCAGATGAGATGAGACAGAGCAGACTTACCCCCTTATTCATAAAAGTTTGCTAACTTAACAAGCCGCTAATAATTGTTTGTCTCTTTCGATCTTAACAATGTGTCCATAAGAGCAAAAGGGACAAATAATAATTAGCGGCTTGTTAAGTTAGCAAACGTTTATGAATAAGGGGGTTAATTTCCATGATCTTAAATACATGTATACGAAAGTTACATGGCACAGCCAAACTTACCTCTGGATATTTAGCCACTGGATGGCCTGGACTGTGGTCGTGAACTATTTCATCGCCCGCCGTTATCTAACAAAAAATAACGTCGACAATAACTGAAACACTTCATGCATTTATTTCCTTTAGCAACATTTAGGTCTGAGTAATGGTTGTATTAATTTTAATCAGTGGAAATGGAAAGGTACTTTGTCCTTTAGTGCAACAATGACCTAATTTCCTAACTATTAGTTAGGACATTGGATCATTGTTGTACTAAAGGTGCGGACATAAGCACAGAACAAAATTTCTGTTTTGTGGGACATAAGGTATATTTTAAGAGTCGTGACAATATATGTATGTACCTTTCCATTTGCACTGACACGTGTTAGGATATTATTTTACCATAATCAATCAATCCTATGTACCTAATAAAAGTGTAACGTTGTCAACAATACCTATGTTATATTATACAATTGCTATGTAGCATTGTACAATGAAAACTCAATTTATTGTAATTATTTGTTGAACCAGTAGTCGGAAACCCTAATACAGGAAATTAAAAATAGGATTTGGATATGTATTTTGTCGAGGGTGTTTAGACAAGTTGCCAATCGCTAACGCTTAATCGTCAATCGTAAACGAAAGGCAGCTTATATGAAAGAGTGGCAGAGAGGGAAAATTACGTAACGCTACTAAGAGTTAGCGATTGGCAACTTGGCAAAAAAGCGAAATTCGAAAATTTCGAGGATTCTTCTATGTCACTCCAAAGAAGGTCTACTCGTAAAAAAGATATTCGTCGCTCGTGGAAATAATGATACCTAAATTTTATAAGAAGTTGTGTCAGAAGGGAGCAAAATGCGTAATAATACCTACATATAACATTAAATTTAATCGCGACTAGCGGTAGGTCTTAAATTGAATCATGATTATCATGAATGAAACGAAAGATTCTATAAGACTAAAATACAAACTTGAGCGTAGCAAGGTATTCTAAAATATAATTGAGATCGTTACGGGAGCTTCAAGCGTTAAGTAATGCCTAAGATGATTTTTTGCTACCGTGTGACGATTGACGCATAGATACTATCTAGAACCAATAGGCAATTATTGGCCATCAATTCATTATCGTCACGAGATTATGATCGCCACGTAAAATCACACACTTAGTCGTAGAATGGAAAAATTTCCGTCAGGCGCTGAGACTACCGCAAACGTAGAAATTAGTAAATTTCGAGGATCTGTCTCTGTCACCCCAACAAAGGCGCCATTGGAGTGACAAAGATAGATGCTCGTCGCAAGTTCACGGTAGACCTACTGACGACTGAGGGCAGGCATAATACTATCTGTTTCGCTCGATATAGTTGCCGATTTCTAAGAATTAACTTTTGACAGTTACTTATATATTCACGTCATTATGTAGGTATAAGGCTCATTTCTAAACTGTCAAAAGTTCTTATGCTATTCTTAGAAATCGGCAACTTAAGTTTTGCTGCAAGTAGGTACCTACAGTAGGACTAAAGAAACATACCGTCCCGTAAATTATATTTCGATGTTTTTTGCTCGAAATGTCGAGTCGTTCGTTTCGTATTGCTGCTAATTCCATTTGAATTTCTTTGACTTCACCTTCCATATCACCCAGTTGTTTTTGCTGAATAAACAAAAAAAATGTACGATCAGGAAATTACAAAATGTGCGTTCTAAGGCTTTCATACCTACATAGAACAAAGAAAAGTACAAACATATAACTTTCAAAGGTAGCCTAGGCTACACAGACCAACCACCTATAGGCGTCCATTATAAGGCGACTCGCGCGTGCCTGCCTTTATACTTTTCATACCCATGTATGCGAAAGCGCTAGCCGTGCCCGTTCAGTTGCGACCAAGTAACAGACCCGTAAGGAGCGCACGTTTTTACTGATAAAAAAATCGAGTAAGTGAATTTTATGCCTGTAAAATGTCCACGTGTAGTGTGAAATGGTATGGAAAGGCAACAAGAAGTTTAAAGTTAAAATCAGACGTAATTGCATTCCACAGGTAAGACATATTTATAATTTATTCCGAGCCCACCGAGGCCAACTTAAACTGGTCACTGATAAGTAGGTTGAGGCGACGGTCACGCCCACTTCTCTATTCTGTCCCTTTTCATCAAATCACAAAGTACCCAAATATAGAGGGTCTGTTTCATAGAAGGCTCAAATAGTTGGGAATATGTTACAATAGATGTCACTAGGAGCACGATTGACTAGTAATAGATTGTTTTATTTGAAATCCAGATATTTACTACATGTTAGTGCACAGTTTTAATTAATTTAGCATCATACATCGAAAATAGTCAAAACCACCCTTTCTAGAAGAGTAAATTAGTAAATAAAAAAATTAACTATTTTTGGAATTAATTGATTTCAGCGCCATCTATTATTGCTCGTACATATTTTTATGCGTTTTTCTCGATACGCGTCAAACAAACAATACACTACTCGAGTCTTGACAGAAATAATCTATAGATGTCGCTAAACAAAATCTTGCATATATTGATTTTAAATGTTTAAGGAGGTCTAAAAAACCGAAAAACGAATAAATACATACAAAAAAAAAGTAAAAACTCCCTAAATCGCTAATAATAACAAAAAATACATACATTACAAGTCATATGCTAGGATTTGAACCCGTAACATAACAACTGATAACAATAAATAGCTGAGAGCCTACCGCGAAACACATACGAAGTGTTGCCTCTCTCTCGCACTCGTGAATTCCACTATAAGTGTGACAGGGAGGCAACACTTCTTTCGTTGTTCGCGGTAGGGCCTCTGATTAGGGTATATCCGAATTATACAACAAATACATTGCGGCGCGGCGTTGCCGTTTAGTTGTCAGCATTCTCTTTGCTTTACCGTAATCTGACGAGCTGGCAACAAACGAAACGAGAGCCATAGAAAATTTAAGGTAATCTGAGCATTGCATTCTGTTTCTATTCTACGCTTCAATACCAAACTCACATAGCGAAATAATAATTAAACTCTTACTAATGGCACTCTATCAATATCATTGGCAATAAATAGCTCTACTCTGTCCAACATCCAACAAACTCTGTAAGAAAAAAAGGGCTAATACAAATTTTCTCTTATTGTGTCTACATTTTTTGAATTTGCCATTTGTGTCTCCATTCTAAGATCCAAGATGGCGGGAACTTTTTTTGCAATTTTCATCATTGTACTCGTTTCTGACTAATTCGCATACGTGGAATATCACTTTTGGGTCCATTCTAAGATCCAAGATGGCGGGAACTTTTTTTTTGTAATTTTCATCATTATACTCGTTTCCGACTAATTCGCATACATGGATTACGATTCCCGGGTCCATTCTAAAATCCAAGATGGCGGGAACTTTTCTTTGCAATTTTCATCATTATACTCGTTTCCGACTAATTCGCATACGTGGAATACGATTTCCGGGTCCATTCTAAAATCCAAGATGGCGGGAACTTTTTTTTGCAATTTTCATCATTGTACTCGTTTCTGACTAATTCGCATACGTGGAATATCATTTTTGGGTCCATTCTAAGATCCAAGATGGCGGGAACTTTTTTTTTGTAATTTTCATCATTATACTCGTTTCCGACTAATTCGCATACGTGGAATACGATTCCCGGGTCCATTCTAAAATCCAAGATGGCGGGAACTTTTTTTTGCAATTTTCATCATTGTACTCGTTTCTGACTAATTCGCATACGTGTAATACGATTTACGGGTCCATTCTAAGATCCAAGATGGCGGGAACTTTTTATTTTGCAATTTTCATCATTATACTCGTTTCCGTTCCGACTAATTCGCATACGTGGAATACGATTCCCGGGTCCATTCTAAAATTCAAGATGGCGGGAACTTTTTTTGCAATTTTCGTCATTATACTCGTTTCTGACTATTTCGCATACGTGGAATATCATTTTTGGGTCCATTCTAAGATCCAAGATGGCGGGAACTTTTTTTTGTAATTTTCATCATTATACTCGTTTCCGACTAATTCGCATACGTGGAATACGATTTCCGGGTCCATTCTAAAATCCAAGATAGCGGGAACTTTTTTTTGCAATTTTCCTCATTATACTCGTTTCCGACTAATTCGCATAAGTGGAATACGATTTCCGAGTCCATTCTAAGATCCAAGATGGCGGTAATTTTTTTGTAATATTTGTCAATGTACTCGATTTCGACTAATTTATAAACGTGGAACCCTAATTTGGGGTTAATTTAATATCCAAGAGTTTTTATATTTAGCATGTTCTTATGAGTAGCGGAAATGCAGTACCTATAATGAAAAAAAAACTGCACAAAAGTTCAAAAAAGGTGCCGCCATTTTGTATCTTACAATTGATGTACTTTTGGGCAGTTTTTATCATTACAGATACTCTATTTCCAATACATATACGTAAATAACCTTAGATCTTAAATTCGCCCTAAATTCGGGTTCCACGTTTGTAAATTAGTCGAAAACAAGTACAACGATAAAAATTACAAAAAAAGTTCCCGCCATCTTGGATCTCAGAATGGACCCCAAAATCGTATGCGAATTAGTCAGAAACGAGTATAATGATGAAAGTTGCAAGAAAAATGTTCCCGCCATCTTGGATCTCAGAATGGACCTGGAAATCGTATTGCAAGTATGCGAATTAGTCAGAAACGAGTATAATGATGAAATTTACAAAAAAGTAGCCGCCATCTTGGATCTTAGAATGGACCCGGAAATCGTATTACACGTATGCGAATTAGAAACGAGTACAATGATGAAAATTGCAAAAAAAAGTTCCCGCCATCTTGGATTTTAGAATGGACTCGGGAATCGTATTCCACGTATGCGAATTAGTCGGAAACGAGTATAATGATGAAAATTGCAAAAAAAAGTTCCCGCCATCTTGGATCTTAGAATGGAACCAAAAAAATTATTCCACGTATGCGAATTAGTCGGAAACGAGTATAATGATGAAAATTGCAAAAAAAAAGTTCCCGCCATCTTGGATTTTAGAATGGACCCGGAAATCGTATACCACGTATGCGAATTAGTCGGAAACGAGTATAATGATGAAAATTGCAACATAAAAAGTTCCCGCCATCTTGAATCTTAGAATGGACCCGAAAATCGTATTCCACGCATGCAAATTAGTCAGAAACGAGTATAAAGATGAAAATTTAAAAAAAAGTTCCCGCCATCTTGGGTTTTAGAATGGACCAGGAAATCGTATTCCACGTAAGCGAATTAGTCAGAAACGAGTATAATGATCAAAATTGCAAAAATAAGTTGCCGCCATCATGGATCTCATAATGGACCCGAAAATTGTATTCAACGTATGCGAATTAGTCAGAAACGAGTACAATGATGAAAATTGCAAAAAAAAGTACCTGCCATCTTAGATCTCAGAATGGACCCGGAAATCGTATTACACGTATGCGAATTAGAAACGAGTACAATGATGAAAATTGCAAAAAAAAGTTCCCGCCATCTTGGATTTTAGAATGGACTCGGGAATCGTATTCCACGTATGCGAATTAGTCGGAATCGAGTATAATGATGAAAATTGCAAAAAAAAAGTTCCCGCCATCTTGGATCTTAGAATGGAACCAAAAAAATTATTCCACGTATGCGAATTAGTCGGAAACGAGTATAATGATGAAAATTGCAAAAAAAAGTTCCCGCCATCTTGGATTTTAGAATGGACCCGGAAATCGTATTCCACGTATGCGAATTAGTCGGAAACGAGTATAATGATGAAAATTGCAAAATAAAAAGTTCCCGCCATCTTGAATCTTAGAATGGACCCGAAAATCGTATTCCACGTATGCGAATTAGTCAGAAACGAGTATAATGATGAAAAATGCAAAAAAAAGTTCCCGCCATCTTGGATCTTAGAATGGACCCGGAAATCGTATTACACGTATGCGAATTAGTCAGAAACGAGTACAATGATGAAAATTGCAAAAAAAAGTTCCCGCCATCTTGAATTTTAGAATGGACCCGGGAATCGTATTCCACGTATGCGAATTAGTCGGAAACGAGTATAATGATGAAAATTGCAAAATAAAAAGTTCCCGCCATCTTGGATCTTAGAATGGACCCGGAAATCGTATTACACGTATGCGAATTAGTCAGAAACGAGTACAATGATGAAAATTGCAAAAAAAAGTTCCCGCCATCTTGGATTTTAGAATGGACCCGGGAATCGTATTCCACGTATGCGAATTAGTCGGAAACGAGTATAATGATGAAAATTACAAAAAAAAAGTTCCCGCCATCTTGGATCTTAGAAT
>JALPQI010009915.1:0-36858 GCA_025490895.1 Thaumatotibia leucotreta | reverse complement strand
GAAATTCTGTCTTATGATAGGTATTGTTTTGTACAGAAAGTAAACCATGGCAGAGCCGGAGGAGGTCCCGGAGGAGGAGGTTGTGGTGCGTCTCGCCTCCACGCCTCAAATCATTTTGGTAAGTTTTCAGGTTTAGCCATTGTACTTAGCAAGTCACTGCAAGCTCAGTTGGACTTCTGTCTGCAGATTCCACTTGATGCAAATTGTATTGTATCACTCACATATTGTCATCTAATGGACTATACAATATAAATTTATCAGCATCATCTACATTATTCTACATACATTCCAGTATCCTTATCATTTTGGTAAGTTTACATTCCTTATCATTTTGATATATTTCAGTATCCTTATTTCTTTTGCAATTTAGATTCAGGTTTCCTAGGCCAATGTTTTTTTCATAAACAAGTAGCATTTAGATGTTTCCATAACCTGTTTTCTGATTTAGGAACAGAATTAAAGGCTTCAAGTGGACATAGTTAAGGGAAAAGGATGCAAACTTTGAAATTATTTACTGAGATTAACAACTGCCTTTATACATAAGATTTGAATTTCACAGATTTTTGTGGGCTGGATTCTTTTTGCGTAACTAGTCCAAGTATGAACTCAAAATGAATATCCAATTTTCTTAATAGTATACCATTCTCGGCTGGTGCTCTCATTATATTCAAGAAGAAATGCATACTAAAAGGGAAATCTATAACCAGCTGTTTGTTTATAGCCAGAGAGCATGGTCCAGGGTACGAGCAACGCCCGGGCTGCGACCTCCGCTGGGGTGGAGCTCGGGCGCAAGCTGCTGCTAGCGGCTCGGGCCGGGGACACCAATCAGGTGTTGGAGCTTATGTCGCAGGGAGCACCATTCACTACTGACTGGGTAACTACAGTTTTCTGTATGATGGCTTATTGTATTGTCATTTATTTGTGTTCATGTGTGGTATCATAAATTATTGAAATATATATCACTTTAAAATCTTTCAAAGTTAACCTTAGCTCGAAAGTTCTAAAATTGTCATTGAAATAATAAATTATTATAAGGTAAACTCAGATTTATAGTATGAATGTAGAAGGGTAAAGACCTAATGACTAATCTAATCATTGTGGTTGGACAATGGGAGCAAAACTGATGATTGAATTTAAAAATCCTTAAAATACCTAAATATTGAATATTCTAGATTTAGATATAATTGGATAATAATTTGCCATAAATATAGATGTTTTTGTCTTACTTTTTTAATCATGCTAAATGTTAGCTTAGCTTCACAGGTGTTGATGACGTTTTGCTCCCATTACTCAACCACTATCTAATGATTCGATTAGTTATTAGACTTATTAGTCTTTACCCTTCTACATTCTTATTATAAATCTGAGTTTTGCCTAAAAGTAAGTCAATATTTCAATAAAATTTTCAGAACTTTTTGACTAAGATTAACTTTGAAAGATTTTGAGGGGATAAATATTTATAAACTTGGATGTTATAGCTGGGCACATCGCCACTCCACCTGGCAGCCATGGGTGGCCACGCTGGGGTCGCGGCCGTATTACTGCGGGCCGGAGTCAGCAGGGATGCCCGGACCAAGGTGGAGCGGACACCCTTACATCTGGCCGCCCACGCCGGACATGACGCTGTGGCCAGGGTCCTGCTCGACCATGGCGCCGCTGTGGACTGCAGGTGTGTCCAGCAGTGGGCTACAGTGGAGTGTCACTAGCCGGAGTCAGCAGGGATGCCCGGACCAAGGTGGAGCGGACACCCTTACATCTGGCCGCCCACGCCGGACATGACGCTGTGGCCAGGGTCCTGCTCGACCATGGCGCCGCTGTGGACTGCAGGTGTGTCCAGCAGTGGGCTACAGTGGAGTGTCACTAGCCGGAGTCAGCAGGGATGCCCGGACCAAGGTGGAGCGGACACCCTTACATCTGGCCGCCCACGCCGGACATGACGCTGTGGCCAGGGTCCTGCTCGACCATGGCGCCGCTGTGGACTGCAGGTGTGTCCAGCAGTGGGCTACAGTGGAGTGTCACTAGCCGGAGTCAGCAGGGATGCCCGGAGCAAGGTGGAGCGGACACCCTTACATCTGGCCGCCCACGCCGGACATGACGCTGTGGCCAGGGTCCTGCTCGACCATGGCGCCGCTGTGGACTGCAGGTGTGTCCAGCAGTGGGCTACAGTGGAGTGTCACTAGCCGGAGTCAGCAGGGATGCCCGGACCAAGGTGGAGCGGACACCCTTACATCTGGCCGCCCACGCCGGACATGACGCTGTGGCCAGGGTGTTGCTCGACCATGGCGCCGCTGTGGACTGCAGGTGTGTCCAGCAGTGGGCTACAGTGGAGTGTCACTAGCCGGAGTCAGCAGGGATGCCCGGACCAAGGTGGAGCGGACACCCTTACATCTGGCCCACTATCTACGAACAAATAAAACATGGAAGCCGCACGACATACTAAACTGCCTTTCAGAAACGGTCCTGAATTTTAGTTGACAAGTGTCACCCCCTCTTTAATGCATCACGGTGATGTCAACCTATAAAAACTTAAACCGCCATCGCCATTTAAAAGTAGTTGTTATTGGTCCATTAAAGTTTTGATTGGCTATAATCTATAAACATTTGTCAAAGTCGTTGCGCCGACATATGCGCGGTGTTAAGAAAAGCGCTATGTCCTGCATCTTGGCACAATTGATCAATTGATTTTGGGGGCATTTTTGAGCTGGCGTTACACGTCCATGTTATATATGGTCGCAGCCCACTATGCTACTTAAACTACGCAAACATGCATTGTACTGGTGTTAATAAACTCTTTCCTCAATGGTCCATCTATAAATATGGACTATATGCATGTTAGCATAATTTTACCAGCCAGACGGACTCAGCGTGTGACTCAAGTGATCATTACTTCGTAATCATGGCAATAACAGACAGAAAAAAGCTTTTCTCAAACATGCAATGAAATGTTGTCATTATGTTCGTCATAATAGGCTTTAAAGTATGACGTTGCAGGCGGATGACCTCGAGATAATAGTAAAGAATTTTCAAAAATTTTACGGCCTAGGCCGCTAAGTAATATTTTTTAAAACATGGCGTCGGTTTTCAGGAACAGGCTAAGCAGCTAAATTCTGTTTTTTTGACTGTCGTATTTTTTATTTCATTGCATATGTTTGAGAAAAGCACTATACATGCCCCGCCGTGAAATGGGCTTACCGGTTTTGTATCACTGTCCATACCTACAGTCGATAAGTCCATCTTTCCCGGCGTCTGCAGTAATGTACTATTATTCACTCTTATAAAATAAAGGACAGCTAATATTTATTAGACATTTTTTATCCGGTGATGATACATTCTCTAATAGAGTCTACTCCTTTAGAGACATGCTTCGAATGACGCCGCTGCATTGGGCCTGTGCAAAAGGACATGCATCTCTCGCCGCGTTATTAGTGAAGAGGGGCGCCGATATACACGCAGTCTGCAAGTTCCGCCGCCGAGCCATCCAGCTAGCCTGTCCAGCGGTGGCCGCCGCGGTGCGCGCCATACAAGGTATAGTCAAAGTCAAAGTCAAACTATTCTTTATTCAAGTAAGCTTATTAATAAGCACTTTCGAATCGTCTGACATGAGAGAAAAAAATCTACTACTGGTTCAAACCCTACGCCGTTCCTGAGAAGAACCAGTAAGAAACTCAGGTGGACTTATTTTTTCAAAACAGTATAATAATACATCTTATTAAAATAACATGCATTAAAGAATGTATTACATAAAAAAAAATTATAGACATTTTTATAAAGACAGAAATAAATAAAGGATCATAATATTAAACAAAAATAATTATTATTGTACAAGTTCGCAACATTATTAAGTATCTATATCTATACTACTAGAGATGTAAAGGTCCTCTAGTTGTCAGAATAAAGAGATATTAAGATTTAGAGATGTAAAAGGTCTCTAATCGTCATGATTTTTAACAATAATAATAAAATAGAAAATTAACAATTTAGTGACAATCACAAAGCAACTATTCTTATTATTTAAAAGACAACGGCCAATACCTATTTAAATATGACATCACAGTAAAACAAACTCTAATATTAAATTAAACTAGAGATGTATATTCTCTAATGTCAATAATACATAATTTTGGAGATGTAAAGTGTCCCCAATGTCAGTTAATAAATAATAATAATAATGATTTGGAGGTGTAAAGAATCTCTAAATGTCAATAAAAAGTAAATAAAAAGGTATATGAAACAAATGTTTCATGTCAGAAGACAGTTAAACTAAAAGTCTTGTAAACTAGTGCTACAGAATACATAATTATTATGTATCCAATAAGTCAAAATTTTGCTATATAAGGAGATAAATGGGCTCCATGGTGAAATAAATATGAAGTGTGGAGATGTAAAAGGTCTCCACGGTCAAAGAAATTAGATGCTAAGAATAATAAATAAAATTAATAATTTTGGAGGTGTAAAGGCTCTCCAAACGTCAAAAAAAAAAAAGTTTATAGTGTGGGGACCCACGCGTCTGCAAGTTCCGCCGCCGAGCCAATAATGATGCCTTGGTGTTTGGTTACAAAATCCTTAGCAAACCACTTATTGAAAAAACGACCAACCTATGTAGATTTTCAGCCAAGAAGACTCATTTGTTGTCTACAAAATACAAGGGTCGGTTGCAAAAAAATTACATAGTTACGGCCTTATAATCAAAACAAAAATCACGATCGCTTCAACTGTGTCACAAAAATTAGTTATACTACAGGGTGAACGATATGAAGAATTACCAATTTCAAAGGACTGCGATTTTTTAGTTGCTACTATTTAACTATAAGTAAGAAAAAACAAGAAAATAGTACATTGATTGCGAAAACATGAAATTCGAAAAGAGTAAAACACGACCAATAGGGAGTGTTTTAAATCGACACGAGTTACGAATTTCGTTTTAGCACGTGTCTCGTACGACGTTTTTTAGTGCAGATGGCCCTCCGGAGTTTTGGACCTGACGCAAAATGACACACTTCTCGCACTAGAGCCTAAAAAAGGCACCATCTGCACTAAAAACATATATCTAAAAATAGCCGCTATTACTTTGACACCAGACTTAATAAAATCTACTTGGTCTTAATCAACAGCCTTTGGCAGTAGAAAAGGGCATCATTTGCGGATTGTTGATCGCTCATAGAAAATTTTATCACTGCCAAAAGCCTTTACACAAAAAAAAATTTCGTTAAACAAAAATTATGCCTTTAAATGTGTACAATTTTTTGCAATCGACCTACAAATGTATGAAATTCTTCAATCTATTATTAATTACTGTATATCATGTATTGCCAATTAATACGATGTAAATTTTCGTAATCCAGAAGAAATGGCGGTGGACGAAGAAGCAGATACGAAAACGTTCGAAACTGTTCAAATGCAGGTCCCCGTCGAAGAAGCCGTCAGCAAACCCACCATCAAGATACAACAGAAACTCAAACCGAATTTAGATAACGAGGTACGTATTCATTGTAATTGGCAACTTATCTCAAAATGCACATATTTTTCGACCCGTTTTTGTATTTTTTTAAGACAGAATTGTCTGCTACACAATGGCGAAAATGAAATAAAATGAAAGTTATTACTTCAAAATTTTGAAAGTGTTGAATATGACAACTCAAGAAAAAAAACGACACTGTTACTTGTTGTTCCGTAGAAATGGGCTAAGATAGGTTGGCCAAAATGTATGAGAGCGTCGATTTTGAGACTATAATGTTGACCCAAAGTTGTTTAAAATCATTAATAGATTCATGTTTTATTATGTTACATTCTTTAGAGTAGTGGGAATTAGATGTGGCGATTAGAGGGAAGGAATTGTATGACGCCGAGAAGGCTGAGAAAGCTGTGTTGAGAAGACGAGCCAGGGAAGACATGTTAACATATGAAAGACATGTTAATTGATCAGGAATTCAATTGAGGAATGTCTAAATTATGAATTTTAAAGATTTGCTTATATAATTCGTTTTAATTAATTTATGTATTGGGATATTAGTCGAATTCAACCGTATGGGTTATTTTATTTAAATTCCACACTATTATTATCTATCACGTCCACTTTTTAAGACCCAAGTTCGCTATACAATTACTATGGCGGACTGGACCGTGCAAAAGTGGGTAAGTTACCTATACCTATTTTTTTTCTAGCAGCAAGCGCGAGCCGGCGTGCGCATAAGCGGAGCGGGAGCGGGAGCGTCAGCGGGGACCACAACCGGCGCCGCCGCGCTACTGCGGCAACACGGCATCACGCTGCTGCCGGCCGACGACGGGCAGTACCGTGCTGTCCGCGCTGCAGAGCGGCCGCACGGTGGTGCTCTCAGGTACAGGCCGCGCTACTGCGGCAACACGGCATCACGCTGCTGCCGGCCGACGACGGCAGTACCGTGCTGTCCGCGCTGCAGAGCGGCCGCACGGTGGTGCTCTCAGGTACAGGCCGCGCTACTGCGGCAACACGGCATCACGCTGCTGCCGGCCGACGACGGCAGTACCGTGCTGTCCGCGCTGCAGAGCGGCCGCACGGTGGTGCTCTCAGGTACAGGCCGCGCTACTGCGGCAACACGGCATCACGCTGCTGCCGGCCGACGACGGCAGTACCGTGCTGTCCGCGCTGCAGAGCGGCCGCACGGTGGTGCTCTCAGGTACAGGCCGCGCTACTGCGGCAACACGGCATCACGCTGCTGCCGGCCGACGACGGCAGTACCGTGCTGTCCGCGCTGCAGAGCGGCCGCACGGTGGTGCTCTCAGGTACAGGCCGCGCTACTGCGGCAACACGGCATCACGCTGCTGCCGGCCGACGACGGCAGTACCGTGCTGTCCGCGCTGCAGAGCGGCCGCACGGTGGTGCTCTCAGGTACAGGCCGCGCTACTGCGGCAACACGGCATCACGCTGCTGCCGGCCGACGACGGCAGTACCGTGCTGTCCGCGCTGCAGAGCGGCCGCACGGTGGTGCTCTCAGGTACAGGCCGCGCTACTGCGGCAACACGGCATCACGCTGCTGCCGGCCGACGACGGCAGTACCGTGCTGTCCGCGCTGCAGAGCGGCCGCACGGTGGTGCTCTCAGGTACAGGCCGCGCTACTGCGGCAACACGGCATCACGCTGCTGCCGGCCGACGACGGCAGTACCGTGCTGTCCGCGCTGCAGAGCGGCCGCACGGTGGTGCTCTCAGGTACAGGCCGCGCTACTGCGGCAACACGGCATCACGCTGCTGCCGGCCGACGACGGCAGTACCGTGCTGTCCGCGCTGCAGAGCGGCCGCACGGTGGTGCTCTCAGGTACAGGCCGCGCTACTGCGGCAACACGGCATCACGCTGCTGCCGGCCGACGACGGCAGTACCGTGCTGTCCGCGCTGCAGAGCGGCCGCACGGTGGTGCTCTCAGGTACAGGCCGCGCTACTGCGGCAACACGGCATCACGCTGCTGCCGGCCGACGACGGCAGTACCGTGCTGTCCGCGCTGCAGAGCGGCCGCACGGTGGTGCTCTCAGGTACAGGCCGCGCTACTGCGGCAACACGGCATCACGCTGCTGCCGGCCGACGACGGCAGTACCGTGCTGTCCGCGCTGCAGAGCGGCCGCACGGTGGTGCTCTCAGGTACAGGCCGCGCTACTGCGGCAACACGGCATCACGCTGCTGCCGGCCGACGACGGCAGTACCGTGCTGTCCGCGCTGCAGAGCGGCCGCACGGTGGTGCTCTCAGGTACAGGCCGCGCTACTGCGGCAACACGGCATCACGCTGCTGCCGGCCGACGACGGCAGTACCGTGCTGTCCGCGCTGCAGAGCGGCCGCACGGTGGTGCTCTCAGGTACAGGCCGCGCTACTGCGGCAACACGGCATCACGCTGCTGCCGGCCGACGACGGCAGTACCGTGCTGTCCGCGCTGCAGAGCGGCCGCACGGTGGTGCTCTCAGGTACAGGCCGCGCTACTGCGGCAACACGGCATCACGCTGCTGCCGGCCGACGACGGCAGTACCGTGCTGTCCGCGCTGCAGAGCGGCCGCACGGTGGTGCTCTCAGGTACAGGCCGCGCTACTGCGGCAACACGGCATCACGCTGCTGCCGGCCGACGACGGCAGTACCGTGCTGTCCGCGCTGCAGAGCGGCCGCACGGTGGTGCTCTCAGGTACAGGCCGCGCTACTGCGGCAACACGGCATCACGCTGCTGCCGGCCGACGACGGCAGTACCGTGCTGTCCGCGCTGCAGAGCGGCCGCACGGTGGTGCTCTCAGGTACAGGCCGCGCTACTGCGGCAACACGGCATCACGCTGCTGCCGGCCGACGACGGCAGTACCGTGCTGTCCGCGCTGCAGAGCGGCCGCACGGTGGTGCTCTCAGGTACAGGCCGCGCTACTGCGGCAACACGGCATCACGCTGCTGCCGGCCGACGACGGCAGTACCGTGCTGTCCGCGCTGCAGAGCGGCCGCACGGTGGTGCTCTCAGGTACAGGCCGCGCTACTGCGGCAACACGGCATCACGTTGCTAAGCTATAGTCAATAACGTATTTAAGTTCCAATACACGTATTAAAACTACTATTGTGACGTTTCAGAAATAAGCAACCATCGGTACACAGCGATGTTAATAAATGATTACAACTCATGAAATAAAACTATGAAAACGGATAAACTCGCGTATATTAACTAATTTTAACTTTATTTTTTTTTAGTACTTGCAAAAAAAAAAAATTCCTTATTAATCAAAATTGTATGTTTCGGTTTAATGCATGATGATCTTAAGATGTACTATAAATGTTTTTTTGAAAAGAGTTATCCCGCTGAGAATCTGGCCGGTCCCAATTTTGGGATACCTTCCTAACAATACAATCATACAAAGGAAGGAAATACTTCTCAGGCAGTGGCGTAGGGATAGATCCGGCGTAGATTATTTATTTTGTCTGTCTTCATTCTGAAAATATTTGTAATAACTAGCTTAATTTGCAAATTTAGTATGTACATCCACCCTTAAAATTTATTGTCTGTGGTTTAGTAATTTTTCTTTGGTGGGTAGTTTTGTACTTATCTTTCTTATTTTGGTGGAGGTAGATCTATCAAATTTCCTCCATTGTCAGTCATCTGCAGACCACGAACCCTGTAAAGTGTTCGAAACGTCGGAATGAAGTTAAAATTAGTTAATATACGCGAGTTTATCCGTTTTCATAGTTTTATTTCATGAGTAATCCTCGCGGTAACCAAAGAAAATATTTTGAATACAACTCGTTATTGTGAAAATCGTGATAAAGGTCATCCTAAAGGACCATGCGTCAAAATGGTCCTGAAACCAACAGCATTGAGAGTTATGTCAATAAACAGGTCTTAAAAATCTACTTTATTTCATTATATGGGCACAAAGTCAAATTCCATTGCAGAACTAAGATATTTTGTATTTTAGTCGTGGTGAGTACGAGCTACGATAAATTCATTCAGAGTTTATTTGATTTTGGGGGGGTAGGTATTGAACAAACCTAATTAAAAAATTAATGTAGGAATATCGACATTTCCATTAATTATGTTCGTTCGGTGTCATTTCTTGTTGAATATCGTGTTTTACTTATCATCATAATATGAAAACATGGCAATAGAAGGACGCCGTTCGGTTTTGCAACAGCGGCGATATATTTTAGAAGAAAACTTACCTGATTTAAATATGAATATCTCAGTTCTGCAATGGAATTCGGCTTAGTGCCCATATAATGAAATAAAGTAGATTTAAAGACCTATTTAATGACTTAAGTTTCAGCTCCGCTGGTTTCAGGACCAGGCTCCATACAAAATTGCCCATGGTCCTTTAAGATGTTTTTTAATGTATTAATCGCGTTACACTTTCTCGGTTTGGTACTGTCGACAAAGATACTAGCTTTTGTCGTTGTTTCCGTCTGCGTTTAGATTATTCTTACAGCTGTGAATTACCAGACATAAATTCTTAGGATATCACATCACTTCCGACATCATCACCATCAGCTTATTATACTTGTCTACTGCAGGACATAAGCTTCTCCCATTTTACACCATCTAGCCTTCTATTATGAAGTCCCATTTAGGTTTATGTGTTGCACATGGATAGCTTTATAGTATACTAAACTTAAAAACTGAATCGGATTCCAATATACGTCAAAAAATAAAATATGGCGAAATGTGTCCACTATGATGACGCTGCTGCCCATCTTTTATCAAATAATGGTCAGTGATACTTCAATCCCTTAGTCGACTCTTACGACACCCGCAGGAGTTGGGGTGGCGACAAATGTATTCTTACTGCCGTCACCACACGGCCACCAAAAATGTGACTAATATTTAATAATTATAAAAAATGTGTTTTATTTCCTCACAGTTGCATAGTTGTCGTGAAAAGCACAATGTTTAGCCTCGGCTAAAAGTGCAATAGATGAACTCGTATTATCGAAGGCCTCCCCAAGGGTTGGCCTTCAAACAAACTCGTTCATCTATTGCTTACTTTCCAGCCTCTACAATAATGTACAGTCGACAAAAAAGTCTCATTTACAGCTCACAAGTGCAAACATCTTACCTCTTCTCTTTATCTTCTTTTCTTTTCTCTTTATCTTTTGTCTCGTCACGCGAGAGCATGAGCGTTCATTGCAACCGAGTTTCTACGTGTATCGCGCATCCGTGGTAAGATGTTTGCACTTGTGAGCTGTAAAGGAGACTTTTTTGTCGACTGTACTATTGACGAAGTCAACCTTTAGTGTATCACTTTATTCTCAGACGCCGGCAAACTTATGCTGAAAGAGAACAGCTCGCCCACCGTGCTGCCCTCCCCCCCGGTGGCCACGCCCACGGTGGCCACGCCCACGCTGCCCACCCCCACGCTGCCCACGCCCACGCCCACGCGCACGGGGGTGGTGGTGCGCGCGTGCCCGGCGCGGTCGCCGCCGCGGGGGGGGAGGGTGTTCACCGTCAATAAACGAGACCTCACGAGGGACAGCCAGGTAACCGTGACACTGTTCTACAGAACCGCCACGAACTTAATCCTGTGGCCTATACCACAAAACTTTACAAGCGTACAATTCTACAAAATTGACAACTTTTTGTATGGGAATTTATACAATTTTGTAGAATTGTACGCTTGTAAAGTTTTGTGGTATAGGGGCCTGACGTCTGTCGTTTTTCATATTCCATTCAAAATCTCTTGCGATCTCTTTCGATCCTCATAGGAGAAAATGTATGTCCCAATCCCAAGATTGTTTTCATTTCGTTACCATTTTTCGTGCATTTTATATGGCGATAACGGAATGGAAAGTTTGAAAAATGTATGTACATTTTAACCCTTAATTTGGCAATGTATGTCACAATAAACATAGTCTTCGACCCACTTTTTGTATTTTTTTTTTAAACAGAATTTTCTGCTCTATACAATGGCGAGGAGCCTAGAACGAACGATTTTTTTGAAATTTTCCAAATTAAGGATTAAAACAGTGTTTTTTTTTTCAAAAAAGTTACAATTCTGAGGGTAGACATTATATAAAAATACTTATTACAAATAAAATGGGAGAAACAACCAAAAAATGGTACTAAATGTAAATACAGGTTGCTTCCAACCACTATGTAGAAGTCCAAAGCAAAGGTTTATTTATTCCCAACAGTGGATGTCTAAATTTATAGCTAAAATTATGTTAATGAATATTTGCCCGATTTTTAAGGCACACAGATAAATAGTGATAATCAATAAGGATAACAATAAAAAAACAGTGATGTATCGACATTCGTTCTTATTTATCGTTCTTATTTCTATCTTACTACAGATAAAATACGTGCAACTCCCCTCCGACGCGACCATCCTCTCTCCACACAAAGCGGCCATGAAGGCCAAGAGCAAAATAGTACGCGCCGTCAGTACCGGAACCGGTACGGGAACAGGAACCGGTACCGGTACCGCGGCCGGGAACCGGCCCGGCGTCAAGATCATCATGAACAAGGCCAGCTTCAGCAAGTTACTTGCGACTGCCACGAGGGCACATGGCTCGGGAGATAATGAGGTATGTTTTAATTTTAGGGTCTTTACTCTTTAGCCAAATTAGCGAAAACAGGTTTTATTTAGGGCTTTTTAGCTAAAATTGGCAAAAACAGATTTTTTTTTTGTCTCTGTCACAAACATAACACCATAAGACGATGCTCCATCAAATTATGAAGGCCAAGAGCAAAGTAGTACGCGCCGTCAGCACCGGAACCGGTACGGGAACAGGAACCGGTACCGGTACCGCGGCCGGGAACCGGCCCGGCGTTAAGATCATCATGAACAAGGCCAGCTTCAGCAAGTTACTTGCGACTGCCACGAGGGCACATGGCTCGGGAGATAACGAGGTATGTTCATTTTAGGGTTTTTTACTCTTTAATCAAATTAGCGAAAACAGCTTAGGGCTTTTTAACTAAAATTGCCAAAAACAGATTTTTATTATGTCTGTCTGTCTCTGTCACAAACATAACACGACTCTAACACCATAAGACGATGCTCCATCAAATTATGAAGGCCAAGAGCAACGTGGTGCGCGCCGTCAGTACCGGAACCGGTACGGGAATAGGAACCGGTACCGGTACCGCGGCCGGGAACCGGCCCGGCGTTAAGATCATCATGAACAAGGCCAGCTTCAGCAAGTTACTTGCGACTGCCACGAGGGCTCATGGCTCGGGAGATAACGAGGTATGTTCATTTTAGGGTTTTTTACTCTTTAGCCAAATTAGCGAAAACAGGTTTTATTTAGAGCTTTTTATCTAAAATTAGCAAAAACAGATTTTTATTATATCTGTCTGTCTCTGTCACAAACATACGACTCTAACATCATAAGACGTTGCTCCATCAAATTATGAAGGCCAAGAGCAAAGTGGTACGCGCCGTCAGTACCGGAACCGGTACGGGAACAGGAACCGGTACCGGTACCGCGGCTCGTAACCGGCCCGGCGTTAAGATCATCATGAACAAGGCCAGCTTCAGCAAGTTACTTGCGACTGCCACGAGGGCTCATGGCTCGGGAGATAACGAGGTATGTTCATTTTAGGGTTTTTTACTCTTTAGCCAAATTAGCGAAAACAGGTTTTATTTAGAGCTTTTTACCTAAAATTAGCAAAATCAGATTTTTATTATGTCTGTCTGTCTCTGTCACAAACATAACACGACTCACCATAAGACGATGCTCTATCAAATTATGAAGGCCAAGAGCAAAGTAGTACGCGCCGTCAGTACCGGAACCGGTACGGGAACAGGAACCGGTACCGGTACCGCGGCCGGGAACCGGCCCGGCGTTAAGATCATCATGAACAAGGCCAGCTTCAGCAAGTTACTTGCGACTGCCACGAGGGCTCATGGCTCGGGAGATAACGAGGTATGTTCATTTTAGGGTTTTTTACTCTTTAGCCAAATTAGCGAAAACAGGTTTTATTTAGAGCTTTTTACCTAAAATTAGCAAAATCAGATTTTTATTATGTCTGTCTGTCTCTGTCACAAACATAACACGACTCACCATAAGACGATGCTCTATCAAATTATGAAGGCCAAGAGCAAAGTAGTACGCGCCGTCAGTACCGGAACCGGTACGGGAACAGGAACCGGTACCGGTACCGCGGCCGGGAACCGGCCCGGCGTTAAGATCATCATGAACAAGGCCAGCTTCAGCAAGTTACTTGCGACTGCCACGAGGGCTCATGGCTCGGGAGATAACGAGGTATGTTCATTTTAGGGTTTTTTACTCTTTAGCCAAATTAGCGAAAACAGGTTTTATTTAGGACTTTTTAGCTAAAATTGGCAAAAACAGATTTTTATTATGTCTGTCTGTCTCTGTCACAAACATAACACGACTCTAACACCATAAAACGATGCTCCATCAAATTATGAAGGCCAAGAGCAAAGTGGTGCGCGCCGTCAGTACCGGAACCGGTACGGGAACAGGAACCGGTACCGGTACCGCGGCCGGGAACCGGCCCGGCGTTAAGATCATCATGAACAAGGCCAGCTTCAGCAAGTTACTTGCGACTGCCACGAGGGCACATGGCTCGGGAGATAACGAGGTATGTTAATTTTAGGGTTTTTTACTCTAGCCAAATTAGCGAAAACAGATTTTATTTAGAGCTTTTTAGCTAAAATTGGCAAAAACAGGTTTTTATTATGTCTGTCTGTCTCTGTCACAAACATAACACGACTCTAACACCATAAGGCGATGCTTCATCAAATTATGAAGGCCAAGAGCAAAGTGGTACGCGCCGTCAGTACCGGAACCGGTACGGGAATAGGAACCGGTACCGGTACCGCGGCCGGGAACCGGCCCGGCGTTAAGATCATCATGAACAAGGCCAGCTTCAGCAAGTTACTTGCGACTGCCACGAGGGCACATGGCTCGGGAGATAACGAGGTATGTTCATTTTAGGGTTTTTTACTCTTTAGCCAAATTAGCGAAAACAGGTTTTATTTAGAGCTTTTTATCTAAAATTAGCAAAAACAGATTTTTATTATATCTGTCTGTCTCTGTCACAAACATAACACGACTCTAACACCATAAGACGATGCTTTATCAAATTATGAAGGCCAAGAGCAAAGTAGTACGCGCCGTCAGTACCGGAACCGGTACGGGAACAGGAACCGGTACCGGTACCGCGGCCGGGAACCGGCCCGGCGTTAAGATCATCATGAACAAGGCCAGCTTCAGCAAGTTACTTGCGACTGCCACGAGGGCACATAGCTCGGGAGATAATGAGGTATGTTCATTTTAGGGTTTTTTACTCTTTAGCCAAATTAGCGAAAACAGGTTTTATTTAGGACTTTTTAGCTAAAATTGGCAAAACCAGATTTTTATTATGTCTGTCTGTCTCTGTCACAAACATAACACGACTCTAACACCATAAAACGATGCTCCATCAAATTATGAAGGCCAAGAGCAAAGTGGTGCGCGCCGTCAGTACCGGAACCGGTACGGGAACAGGAACCGGTACCGGTACCGCGGCCGGGAACCGGCCCGGCGTTAAGATCATCATGAACAAGGCCAGCTTCAGCAAGTTACTTGCGACTGCCACGAGGGCACATGGCTCGGGAGATAATGAGGTATGTTCAATGACATTAAATAATAAATGGACGCACAGAGCCAAACAAAAAAACCAAGAAAAGTGGCACTAAAAGTCATTTCTGTCATGTTTCAGTTGAAGCTAATAACGCTCACTTACAATAAACTATAATAAAAAAAACTTAAAGAATAAAAAACTTTGTGTCGTGAGCAATAAGTGTCAAATTTGCGAACAACACCGCAAAACAGGAGAAACTTTTTATGTTTAAGGAATAATGATACTATACCGTAAGGTGACCAAATGTCAACTGTCAGAACTGAATAGCGGAGCAAAAGGACCGCAATATTTACTTCTGCAGCCCATTTTTTGGGGCCATTTTTTTGAGCTATTTGGGGATCCACTTATATATTCTAAATCAATGGCTATGTTTTAACTTTAGGGTCTTTACTCTTTAGCCAAATTAGCGAAAACAGGTTTTATTTAGAGCTTTTTACCTAAAATTAGCAAAAACAGATTTTTATTATGTCTGTCTGTCTCTGTCACAAACATAACACGACTCTAACACCATAAGACGATGCTCCATCAAATTATGAAGGCCAAGAGCAAAGTGGTGCGCGCCGTCAGTACCGGAACCGGTACGGGAATAGGAACCGGTACCGGTACCGCGGCCGGGAACCGGCCCGGCGTTAAGATCATCATGAACAAGGCCAGCTTCAGCAAGTTACTTGCGACTGCCACGAGGGCGCATGGCTCGGGAGATAACGAGGTATGTTAATTTTAGGGTTTTTTACTCTTTAGCCAAATTAGCGAAAACAGGTTTTATTTAGAGCTTTTTACCTAAAATTGGCAAAAACAGATTTTTATTATGTCCGTCTATCTCTGTCACAAACATACGACTCTAACATCATAAGACGATGCTCCATCAAATTATGAAGGCCAAGAGCAAAGTGGTGCGCGCCGTCAGTACCGGAACCGGTATTGGTACCGGGACCGGTACCGGTACCGCGGCCGGAAACCGGCCCGCCGTTAAGATCATCATGAACAAGGCCAGCTTCAGCAAGTTACTTGCGACTGCCACGAGGGCTCATGGCTCGGGAGATAACGAGGTATGTTCATTTTAGGGTTTTTTACTCTTTAACCAAATTAGCGACAACAGGTTTTATTTAGAGCTTTTTACCTAAAATTAGCAAAAACAGATTTTTATTATGTCTGTCTGTCTCTGTCACAAACATACGACTCTAACATCATAAGACGATGCTCCATCAAATTATGAAGGCCAAGAGCAAAGTAGTACGCGCCGTCAGCACCGGAACCGGTACGGGAACAGGAACCGGTACCGGTACCGGTACCGCGGCCGGGAACCGGCCCGGCGTTAAGATCATCATGAACAAGGCCAGCTTCAGCAAGTTGCTGGCGACTGCCACGAGGGCACATGGCTCGGGAGATAACGAGGTATGTTCATTTTAGGGTTTTTTACTCTTTAGCCAAATTAGCGAAAACAGGTTTTATTTAGAGCTTTTTACCTAAAATTGGCAAAAACAGATTTTTATTATGTCTGTCTGTCTCTGTCACAAACATACGACTCTAACATCATAAGACGATGCTCCATCAAATTATGAAGGCCAAGAGCAAAGTGGTGCGCGCCGTCAGTACCGGAACCGGTACGGGAATAGGAACCGGTACCGGTACCGCGGCCGGGAACCGGCCCGGCGTTAAGATCATCATGAACAAGGCCAGCTTCAGCAAGTTACTTGCGACTGCCACGAGGGCACATGGCTCGGGAGATAACGAGGTATGTTCAATGACATTAAATAATAAATGGACGCACAGAGCCAAACAAAAAAACCAAAAAAAGTGGCACTAAAAGTCATTTCTGTCATGTTTCAGTTGGAGCTAATAACGCTCACTTACAATAAACTATAATAAAAAAAACTCAAAGAATAAAAAACTTTGTGTAGTGAGCAATAAGTGTCAAATTTGCGAACAACACCGCAAAACAGTAGAAACTTTTTATGTTTAAGGAATAATGATGCTATACCGTAAGGTGACCAAATGTCAACTGTCAGAACTGAATAGCGGAGCAAAAGGACCGCAATATTTACTTCTGCAGCCCAATTTTTTGAGCTATTTGGGGATCCACTTATATATTCTAAATCAATGGGTATGTTTTAAATTTAGGGTCTTTACTCTTTAGCCAAATTAGCGAAAACAGATTTTATGTAGAGCTTTTTAGCTAAAATTGGCAAAAACAGATTTTTATTATGTTTATGTCTGTTACTGTCACAAACATAACACGACTCTAACACTATAAGACGATGCTCCATCAAATTATGAAGGCCAAGAGCAAAGTGGTGCGAGTTGTCAATACCGGAACCGGTCCGTTCCTTGTAGTTTTGAATTGTCTAAAAAATACAACTCGCTTGCCTAGCGTGGTGATTATGGGCATTTACCTCCTAATGCGTCTATACGCATAGTTTATAGGAGAGGCCTACGTTTAGTCGTGGACTGAGATGGGAGGTGAATGATGTCCCTTATGGTGTTTAGAACCGGTCCACGTACAACTAGTATTCCGTCGTCGGAGTAAGCATGCATATACAGGGCGTCCCAAAGTTATGGGACATGAAGGGGAAGTACCTTAAATATCGTAGATAGTGTATTTTGCTGAAAGAAGACTTAATGTTATTTTTAAAAATTAGTAATAGCGCATTCAAAGATTTTCAAAAAAATACTTGCTTCACCCGGAAATCGAACCAACTACAATTTTTTTCGAATTTTGAACCAAACTTGTTTGGTTATTCTTTTAGTTTTAGATACTATGTTTCTTAAGAAAAATTGTTATTTTTTATCCATTCTTTCGAATGACATCATAAACCTACGACAAAAAATTTTTTCTTATTAAAGTAGGTTTTTTTTAATGCAGTATTATTTAATTTACAAAATAAAATAAAGTCTTCTTTCAGCAAAATATCTTATCTACGATATTTAAGGTACTTCCCCTTCATGTCCTATAACTTTAGGACGCCCTGTATAGGCTCCCCTTGTTGACCTTCTTCACTAACGAGTCCAACAGTAGACACCACATTAAGCTAGGGCGACAATTAATTCTGCGGAAATCGTCTTCTCAGACTGATCGGCTTTGATGTTTCGTCCAGTGTCGCCTTTATAGACCTACACTTGAGTATTCTCCCTATTCATAGCGCTAATGTCGTGTCGAGTTGACTCCTTCCCTTCTCAAACTTTCCTCTACCAGCAAAGGTCGACTCGTCGATCAGGGTTATTCCCACCTGTTACCACCAACTTGACACCAGTGGTAACAACTGGGGATTTTTTCCCACTAGTTACCACTAAAATGTTTTCCCAGTAGTTACTACCAATTAGTTTGGTGGTAACAGTTGGGAATTTTAATTCCTAGTTGTTCCCAGTGGTAACAGGTGGGAAAAACAATCCCAGTTGTTACCACTGGTGTCAAGTTAGTGGTAACAGGTGGGAATAACCTGTCGATCACTTTTTCTTGTTATAAAATGGTGTTTTCCGGTTCAAGTTCCGGGGGTGACGGCAAAGATTCCTGGCCACGTTGTGCGTTTTCAATAATACGATGTTTGTTTTCCAGCCGCTGTCCCTGGGCGCGGCCACGGGCGAGGCGGTGGTGTGCGTGCCGGAGCAGTTCGTGCGGAGCATGTCCGCGCGCTATCTGCGCGCACAGCTGCTCGCCGCGCACGCGGCCCTGCAGCAGCTGCAGCGGCAACTGGGCCGGGCCAGGGCTGACCTGGCTGACCGGGGCACCACGGACTGACAGCAGGGAGGACTACATGTCCGCGCGCTATCTGCGCGCACAGCTGCTCGCCGCGCACGCCGCGCTGCAGCAGCTGCAGCGGCAACTGTGCAGGGCCCGGGCTGACCTGGCTGACCGCACCACGGACTGACAGCAGGGAGGACGACAGCGGCAACTGGGCCGGGCCAGGGCTGACCTGGCTGACCGCACCACGGACTGACAGCAGGGAGGACTACAGCGGCAACTGGGCCGGGCCAGGGCTGACCTGGCTGACCGCACCACGGACTGACAGCAGGGAGGACTTCAGCGGCAACTGGGCCGGGCCAGGGCTGACCTGGCTGACCGCACCACGGACTGACAGCAGGGAGGACTACAGCGGCAACTGGGCAGGTCCCGGGCTGACCTGGCTGACCGCACCACGGACTGACAGCAGGGAGGACTACAGCGGCAACTGGGCCGGGCCAGGGCTGACCTGGCTGACCGCACCACGGACTGACAGCAGGGAGGACTACAGCGGCAACTGGGCCGGGCCCGGGCTGACCTGGCTGACCGCACCACGGACTGACAGCAGGGAGGACTACAGCGGCAACTGGGCCGGGCCCGGGCTGACCTGGCTGACCGCACCACGGACTGACAGCAGGGAGGACTACAGCGGCAACTGGGCCGGGCCCGGGCTGACCTGGCTGACCGCACCGCCACGGACTGACAGCAGGGAGGACTACAGCGGCAACTCCGCCAGGCCAGAGCCGACCTGGCTGACCGGGGTGCCACGGACTGACTACATGTCCCACAGTCAGGCTGCTCCAACGGGGACGCTGGCTCATAGCTCGGACTGACAGTGCAAGCAGTGATACCCTAAGTGCAAATGTGTCCCGGACTTACAGTGCAAGTGATAAGTGTAATAGACTAACAGTGATTAACGTGTCGTCGTAGAAGCAGTGCTATTGACAACGGTCTGATAGTGATGGGTCATGTAGTCCTCGAATTGGCTACCTAGACAGTGCTAACGATGTATCCTGGACTAATACTGCTGGTGATTAGTGTCCTATACTAACAGTGATTACCGTGTCGTCGTAGAAGCAGTGCTATTGACAAGTGACGGTTTGACAGTGATGGGTCATGTAGTTCTCGAAGCTACCCAGACAGTGCTAATGATGTATCCTGGACTAATACTGCTGGTGATTAGTGTCCTATACTAACAGTGATTACCGTGTCGTCGTAGAAGCAGTGCTATTGACAAGTCACGGTCTGACAGTGATGGGTCATGTAGTCTGGCTGACCGCAGCACCACGGACTGACTACAAGTCCCACAGTCAAGCCGCTCCAACGGGACGCTGGCTCATAGCTCCGACTAACAGTGCATAAAGTGATACCCGGAGTGCAAATGTGTCCCAGACTAACCGTGCAAGTGATAAGTGTCCTAGACTAACAGTGATTACCGTGTCGTAGAACCAGTGCTATTGACAAGTGACGGTTTGACAGTGATGGGTCATGTAGTCCTCGAAGCGGCTACCCAGAGGTGCTAATGATGAATCTTGGACTAATACTGCCAATGGTAAGTGTTCCAAACTAACAGTGATGATAATGTGGTCGTAGAAGCAGTGCTAGTGACGAGTCCTAGGCTGACAGTGATGATCATGTAGTCCTGCAAGCAGTACTACCCGGAAAGTGCTAACGATGTATCCTGGACTAACAGAGCAAGTGATAGTGTCCCAGACTGACAGGTAACAATGATTGCCATGTGGTCGTAGAAGCAGTGCTAGTGACGTGTTCTGAACTGACAGTGATGATCATGAAATCTTGCAAGCAGTGCTACCCGAAGAGTGCTACACATAGTTGTATCCGTTATTTTTTCACACAACATCGTCAACACCTACTTCATCAATTTAGAATACCTTAGATACCGTACCAACGCTTCAAATGTGTAACCAAAACTGTGCTGAAATAGTTCTAGGCACAGTTATGCATTGCCAAAGAACGCAACTGCATTTCAATGTATGAGGATTAACTTAATGTGTATTATCGAGTACCGATATCTTACTAGCGATTTATTTTACGATTCTAAATGAAAGACTGGATTATTCATATCTGTTAAACAGATACTATTTCAATGTATATAATAGACCACAACTTACTGTAAGGAGAGATAACCTAATGTTATGTTTTTTATTTTGTTCATAAGAAAATAAATAGTTTCTTAAAATGTTGTTTAATTCATTTACAAATGATTATTTTACATATATTAAGATAGTTAACAATAACTTAAATGTTAACGGATTTCACTTCATATCCGTTAGTACCGTTTTTCTACCCAATTTCTTCGTATTACAATTTTATAACGTCACATGGTGATGACCACCATTACATTTAACTTAAAGAAAGCACTATTTTCTCATTAGTTCAAGAGACGCTGTTGCATTGTTTATGCCATCCTCACAAAATCTTTAACAGCATAATCTATTAACCACATTCATAAGTTCAGATATCGTATTCATCAAGTACATTATTGAAATTATTGTGAACTCAAAGCGTCCATATTAGGTATTCATTGTATGCCTTCACAGTACTTGCAGAGTATTCAAAATTCTGATTTGGCAAGGATCACAATGGCGGACCCCAAACATAAACGTCAGGGCATCATTATCATCATCCACTCTAGTGCTACATTAAATGAGTCTTCTTCATGCAACATTCCAGAAATAAGCCAAGAGCTAAGCTTCTATTATTGCATTTCGATTGGCAGTTCCTGTACTATCACAGTATTGACTCTCATCAAGGCGATATCTGCGCATTTTAGTGTTCAGCAGATTTCAAATTTCTTAAAATATATTTGAAATTGGAGATCTTTGACGAATAAGTCACGACTATGTATTGTAGGGTTATCTAATACAGAAACATTGATTGCAAGCAATTTTCCCGATAGAATCTTCTTTATCACTAAAATTGATCGCATGGCTTAAAATAACGGAATATGGCCATGATTTACGAATATGATAAACTTCATTTTAGGTAATTGTAATACGGATTTTTAATTAGAAGCACAAATCTTTTGGATTGAAATTTATCTCAAAAGTTCAATCCTAAACCGCTCGGTAAATTCCTCAACGGTCTCCTTCGTGGCGTGGTTTATGGGAGTCCATAATCTTAACCACACTTTATATTGGTTCGCTCCTCTAGAACTGCAAATTCGTGAATGTCCCAGGTCCACAGCTATGCTATTCTCTTATTCACACATTCGACGCTGCGTTCGTCAACGAGCTCGACGACGAGACAGCCTTTACTTCGACGTAGAGCGCAGCGCTGCGAAACGCCATTCACTAACGTAGAACAGCTATCGTCGAACTGTAGGCGGTAACTCTCGACGCAGTGTAGTTCCAGCTCACGCCGCATTCGTCTCCGAGCGCTAGTGTCGTTTAAAGTGCATTAGTGAATACCATTTTTAGGCTCGACGCTGCCGCAGAGCTGACACAGCGCTGTTAGCAAGGCGGTTTCCTTAGTGAATAACACTGCAGATGACTGTACGAGTATGTGTAGACTAGGCATCGTCCCGATGCGCGCCGCGAGAGCGCAGTACGGTGCGGAACTGCGCGAGGATGGCGCCCTCTCGCTTGGCGCGCTCCTCCTTGCTGAAGGCGGCCAACGCGCGCTTCTCGTCCGCGGAGTAGATCTGGTTCTCTTTGCGGATACGTACCGCTTCCATGCGACGGTGTCTGTGGAAAACAAAATAGAATATTACGGTAAAAATGCGAAAAAAATATTTTTAAATCGACACCAGTTACGAATATCTTTTTCGCGCGTGTATTGTACGTTTTTTCAGTACAAGTACTACAGATGACCCTCCGAAGTTTCAACGTAACAATAAATGAACCACTTTTCGCAATAGTGCGTAAAACATCATCATCTCTAGGTACAAAAAAAAGGGTTTTTGTGGATGGAAAAATTTAACACAAATTAACGCGTTCTGGCAAAATTAAAATTTTTGTGGGTGCTAAGCGACGATATTATAATTATTATTGTATTAAATATTGCGCAAGATAACCACAAGGAACCTACAGCTTTGACCCTTCGATTCGGCACAAACAAGCATAGTGTGTTGGATTGTAGCCTATTTATTTAGCCCGTTACGTATTAGAAATTCAGGTTCAAACAAAAAACCCAAAAAGTGGGTCAAATAGGTACATGTTCAGTATTTTGAACATCGTCAAATTTAGGGGTCATTTCGTTACTAGGGCTTCCAATACCGGTATTTTTTTGGGCAATACCGGGTATTAGAAGCCCTATTCGTTACCAACTAGGTTATGATGGAGGATAGCTAGCTCTCTTGCTAGCAAAACTTGTAATATGAAGTGAACTTTGCTGAGAATATAGTATATGCATGACCTATTCTCCACTATCATTCAAGTGACCACTTCATCGCTAATGATCCGAATTCTTTGGGACTTGCTCTCCACAATCACACGCAAATGGTATACTGAGGCTGTATGGTGATAGCAGGAAGAATACATTTGTCACGACTCCAACTCTTCCTTCCTTAACGGCAGCAGCGCGCGGCCGAACAGCTATGCTATTCTCTTATTGACACATTCGACGCTGCGTTCGTCAACGAGCTCGATGTCGAGACAGCCTCGTCTAAAATCCTAGCTGTTTGATTTGATATTAGGAATCGAGGCTGTGAGCGAGGTTGTGGGCGAGTTCGTCGCTGTTTTTCGTTAGAGAATACGAAGTTCATACATTAAACGTCAAACTTTCGACGCAATGTAGTTCCAGCTCACGCCGCATTCGTCGCCGAGCACTAGTGTCGTTTAAAGTACATTAGTGAATACCATTTTTAGGCTCGACGCTGCCGCAGCACTGACACAGCGCTGACAGCAAGGCGGTTTCCTTAGTGAATAACACTGCTGTTATAGGCTAATGATGTACTAACCTGCTGCCACTCATGACGTATCCCACGCTCTCATAAGCCGCGATCTCGTCGCTAGTGAGGCCGATCTCTCCCCTCCTGGGTATCCGCTTGCCGTCCTGTACGAAGGCGGCCATCCCGAACTGTTATAGGCTAATGTACTAACCTGCTGCCACTCATGACGTATCCCACGCTCTCATAAGCGGCGATCTCGTCGCTAGTGAGGCCGATCTCTCCCCTCCTGGGTATCCGCTTGCCGTCCTGTACGAAGGCGGCCATCCCGAACTGTTATAGGCTAATGATGTACTAACCTGCTGCCACTCATGACGTATCCCACGCTCTCATAAGCGGCGATCTCGTCGCTAGTGAGGCCGATCTCTCCCCTCCTGGGTATGCGCTTGCCGTCCTGTACGAAGGCGGCCATCCCGAACTGTTATAGGCTAATGATGTACTAACCTGCTGCCACTCATGACGTATCCCACGCTCTCATAAGCGGCGATCTCGTCGCTAGTGAGGCCGATCTCTCCCCTCCTGGGTATCCGCTTGCCGTCCTGTACGAAGGCGGCCATCCCGAACTGTTATAGGCTAATGATGTACTAACCTGCTGCCACTCATGACGTATCCCACGCTCTCATAAGCGGCGATCTCGTCGCTAGTGAGGCCGATCTCTCCCCTCCTGGGTATCCGTTTGCCGTCCTGTACGAAGGCGGCCATCCCGAACTGTTATAGGCTAATGATGTACTAACCTGCTGCCACTCATGACGTATCCCACGCTCTCATAAGCGGCGATCTCGTCGCTAGTGAGGCCGATCTCTCCCCTCCTGGGTATCCGTTTGCCGTCCTGTACGAAGGCGGCCATCCCGAACTGTTATAGGCTAATGATGTACTAACCTGCTGCCACTCATGACGTATCCCACGCTCTCATAAGCCGCGATCTCGTCGCTAGTGAGGCCGATCTCTCCCCTCCTGGGTATCCGCTTGCCGTCCTGTACGAAGGCGGCCATCCCGAACTGTTATAGGCTAATGATGTACTAACCTGCTGCCACTCATGACGTATCCCACGCTCTCATAAGCGGCGATCTCGTCGCTAGTGAGGCCGATCTCTCCCCTCCTGGGTATCCGCTTGCCGTCCTGTACGAAGGCGGCCATCCCGAACTGTTATAGGCTAATGATGTACTAACCTGCTGCCACTCATGACGTATCCCACGCTCTCATAAGCGGCGATCTCGTCGCTAGTGAGGCCGATCTCTCCCCTCCTGGGTATCCGCTTGCCGTCCTGTACGAAGGCGGCCCTCCCGAACTGTTATAGGCTAATGTACTAACCTGCTCCCACTCATGACGTATCCCACGCTCTCATAAGCGGCGATCTCGTCGCTAGTGAGGCCGATCTCTCCCCTCCTGGGTATCCGCTTGCCGTCCTGTACGAAGGCGGCCCTCCCGAACTGTTATAGGCTAATGTACTAACCTGCTCCCACTCATGACGTATCCCACGCTCTCATAAGCGGCGATCTCGTCGCTAGTGAGGCCGATCTCTCCCCTCCTGGGTATCCGCTTGCCGTCCTGTACGAAGGCGGCCCTCCCGAACTGTTATAGGCTAATGTACTAACCTGCTCCCACTCATGACGTATCCCACGCTCTCATAAGCGGCGATCTCGTCGCTAGTGAGGCCGATCTCTCCCCTCCTGGGTATCCGCTTGCCGTCCTGTACGAAGGCGGCCATCCCGAACTGTTATAGGCTAATGTACTAATCTGCTGCCACTCATGACGTATCCAACGCTCTCATAAGCCGCGATCTCGTCGCTAGTGAGGCCGATCTCTCCCCTCCTGGGTATCCGCTTGCCGTCCTGTACGAAGGCGGCCCTCCCGAACTGTTATAGGCTAATGTACTAACCTGCTGCCACTCATGACGTATCCCACGCTCTCATAAGCGGCGATCTCGTCGCTAGTGAGGCCGATCTCTCCCCTCCTGGGTATCCGCTTGCCGTCCTGTACGAAGGCGGCCCTCCCGAACTGTTATAGGCTAATGTACTAACCTGCTGCCACTCATGACGTATCCCACGCTCTCATAAGCGGCGATCTCGTCGCTAGTGAGGCCGATCTCTCCCCTCCTGGGTATCCGCTTGCCGTCCTGTACGAAGGCGGCCCTCCCGAACTGTTATAGGCTAATGTACTAACCTGCTGCCACTCATGACGTATCCCACGCTCTCATAAGCGGCGATCTCGTCGCTAGTGAGGCCGATCTCTCCCCTCCTGGGTATCCGCTTGCCGTCCTGTACGAAGGCGGCCATCCCGAACTGTTATAGGCTAATGTACTAATCCTGCTGCCACTCATGACGTATCCAACGCTCTCATAAGCGGCGATCTCGTCGCTAGTGAGGCCGATCTCTCCCCTCCTGGGTATCCGCTTGCCGTCCTGTACGAAGGCGGCCCTCCCGAACTGTTATAGGCTAATGTACTAACCTGCTGCCACTCATGACGTATCCCACGCTCTCATAAGCGGCGATCTCGTCGCTAGTGAGGCCGATCTCTCCCCTCCTGGGTATCCGCTTGCCGTCCTGTACGAAGGCGGCCCTCCCGAACTGTTATAGGCTAATGTACTAACCTGCTGCCCACTCATGACGTATCCCACGCTCTCATAAGCGGCGATCTCGTCGCTAGTGAGGCCGATCTCTCCCCTCCTGGGTATCCGCTTGCCGTCCTGTACGAAGGCGGCCCTCCCGAACTGTTATAGGCTAATGTACTAACCTGCTCCCACTCATGACGTATCCCACGCTCTCATAAGCGGCGATCTCGTCGCTAGTGAGGCCGATCTCTCCCCTCCTGGGTATCCGCTTGCCGTCCTGTACGAAGGCGGCCCTCCCGAACTGTTATAGGCTAATGTACTAACCTGCTCCCACTCATGACGTATCCCACGCTCTCATAAGCGGCGATCTCGTCGCTAGTGAGGCCGATCTCTCCCCTCCTGGGTATCCGCTTGCCGTCCTGTACGAAGGCGGCCCTCCCGAACTGTTATAGGCTAATGTACTAACCTGCTGCCCACTCATGACGTATCCCACGCTCTCATAAGCGGCGATCTCGTCGCTAGTGAGGCCGATCTCTCCCCTCCTGGGTATCCGCTTGCCGTCCTGTACGAAGGCGGCCCTCCCGAACTGTTATAGGCTAATGTACTAACCTGCTGCCACTCATGACGTATCCCACGCTCTCATAAGCGGCGATCTCGTCGCTAGTGAGGCCGATCTCTCCCCTCCTGGGTATCCGCTTGCCGTCCTGTACGAAGGCGGCCCTCCCGAACTGTTATAGGCTAATGTACTAACCTGCTGCCACTCATGACGTATCCCACGCTCTCATAAGCGGCGATCTCGTCGCTAGTGAGGCCGATCTCTCCCCTCCTGGGTATCCGCTTGCCGTCCTGTACGAAGGCGGCCCTCCCGAACTGTTATAGGCTAATGTACTAACCTGCTCCCACTCATGACGTATCCCACGCTCTCATAAGCGGCGATCTCGTCGCTAGTGAGGCCGATCTCTCCCCTCCTGGGTATCCGCTTGCCGTCCTGTACGAAGGCGGCCCTCCCGAACTGTTATAGGCTAATGTACTAACCTGCTCCCACTCATGACGTATCCCACGCTCTCATAAGCCGGCGATCTCGTCGCTAGTGAGGCCGATCTCTCCCCTCCTGGGTATCCGCTTGCCGTCCTGTACGAAGGCGGCCCTCCCGAACTGTTATAGGCTAATGTACTAACCTGCTGCCCACTCATGACGTATCCCACGCTCTCATAAGCGGCGATCTCGTCGCTAGTGAGGCCGATCTCTCCCCTCCTGGGTATCCGCTTGCCGTCCTGTACGAAGGCGGCCCTCCCGAACTGTTATAGGCTAATGTACTAACCTGCTGCCACTCATGACGTATCCCACGCTCTCATAAGCGGCGATCTCGTCGCTAGTGAGGCCGATCTCTCCCCTCCTGGGTATCCGCTTGCCGTCCTGTACGAAGGCGGCCCTCCCGAACTGTTATAGGCTAATGTACTAACCTGCTCCCACTCATGACGTATCCCACGCTCTCATAAGCGGCGATCTCGTCGCTAGTGAGGCCGATCTCTCCCCTCCTGGGTATCCGCTTGCCGTCCTGTACGAAGGCGGCCCTCCCGAACTGTTATAGGCTAATGTACTAACCTGCTCCCACTCATGACGTATCCCACGCTCTCATAAGCGGCGATCTCGTCGCTAGTGAGGCCGATCTCTCCCCTCCTGGGTATCCGCTTGCCGTCCTGTACGAAGGCGGCCCTCCCGAACTGTTATAGGCTAATGTACTAACCTGCTCCCACTCATGACGTATCCCACGCTCTCATAAGCGGCGATCTCGTCGCTAGTGAGGCCGATCTCTCCCCTCCTGGGTATCCGCTTGCCGTCCTGTACGAAGGCGGCCATCCCGAACTGTTATAGGCTAATGTACTAACCTGCTGCCACTCATGACGTATCCCACGCTCTCATAAGCGGCGATCTCGTCGCTAGTGAGGCCGATCTCTCCCCTCCTGGGTATCCGCTTGCCGTCCTGTACGAAGGCGGCCCTCCCGAACTGTTATAGGCTAATGTACTAACCTGCTGCCACTCATGACGTATCCCACGCTCTCATAAGCGGCGATCTCGTCGCTAGTGAGGCCGATCTCTCCCCTCCTGGGTATCCGCTTGCCGTCCTGTACGAAGGCGGCCCTCCCGAACTGTTATAGGCTAATGTACTAACCTGCTGCCACTCATGACGTATCCCACGCTCTCATAAGCGGCGATCTCGTCGCTAGTGAGGCCGATCTCTCCCCTCCTGGGTATCCGCTTGCCGTCCTGTACGAAGGCGGCCCTCCCGAACTGTTATAGGCTAATGTACTAACCTGCTGCCACTCATGACGTATCCCACGCTCTCATAAGCGGCGATCTCGTCGCTAGTGAGGCCGATCTCTCCCCTCCTGGGTATCCGCTTGCCGTCCTGTACGAAGGCGGCCCTCCCGAACTGTTATAGGCTAATGTACTAACCTGCTGCCACTCATGACGTATCCCACGCTCTCATAAGCGGCGATCTCGTCGCTAGTGAGGCCGATCTCTCCCCTCCTGGGTATCCGCTTGCCGTCCTGTACGAAGGCGGCCCTCCCGAACTGTTATAGGCTAATGTACTAACCTGCTGCCACTCATGACGTATCCCACGCTCTCATAAGCGGCGATCTCGTCGCTAGTGAGGCCGATCTCTCCCCTCCTGGGTATCCGCTTGCCGTCCTGTACGAAGGCGGCCCTCCCGAACTGTTATAGGCTAATGTACTAACCTGCTGCCACTCATGACGTATCCCACGCTCTCATAAGCGGCGATCTCGTCGCTAGTGAGGCCGATCTCTCCCCTCCTGGGTATCCGCTTGCCGTCCTGTACGAAGGCGGCCCTCCCGAACTGTTATAGGCTAATGTACTAACCTGCCTGCCACTCATGACGTATCCCACGCTCTCATAAGCGGCGATCTCGTCGCTAGTGAGGCCGATCTCTCCCCTCCTGGGTATCCGCTTGCCGTCCTGTACGAAGGCGGCCCTCCCGAACTGTTATAGGCTAATGTACTAACCTGCTGCCACTCATGACGTATCCCACGCTCTCATAAGCGGCGATCTCGTCGCTAGTGAGGCCGATCTCTCCCCTCCTGGGTATCCGCTTGCCGTCCTGTACGAAGGCGGCCCTCCCGAACTGTTATAGGCTAATGTACTAACCTGCTGCCACTCATGACGTATCCCACGCTCTCATAAGCGGCGATCTCGTCGCTAGTGAGGCCGATCTCTCCCCTCCTGGGTATCCGCTTGCCGTCCTGTACGAAGGCGGCCCTCCCGAACTGTTATAGGCTAATGTACTAACCTGCTGCCACTCATGACGTATCCCACGCTCTCATAAGCGGCGATCTCGTCGCTAGTGAGGCCGATCTCTCCCCTCCTGGGTATCCGCTTGCCGTCCTGTACGAAGGCGGCCCTCCCGAACTGTTATAGGCTAATGTACTAACCTGCTGCCACTCATGACGTATCCCACGCTCTCATAAGCGGCGATCTCGTCGCTAGTGAGGCCGATCTCTCCCCTCCTGGGTATCCGCTTGCCGTCCTGTACGAAGGCGGCCCTCCCGAACTGTTATAGGCTAATGTACTAACCTGCTGCCACTCATGACGTATCCCACGCTCTCATAAGCGGCGATCTCGTCGCTAGTGAGGCCGATCTCTCCCCTCCTGGGTATCCGCTTGCCGTCCTGTACGAAGGCGGCCCTCCCGAACTGTTATAGGCTAATGTACTAACCTGCTGCCACTCATGACGTATCCCACGCTCTCATAAGCGGCGATCTCGTCGCTAGTGAGGCCGATCTCTCCCCTCCTGGGTATCCGCTTGCCGTCCTGTACGAAGGCGGCCCTCCCGAACTGTTATAGGCTAATGTACTAACCTGCTGCCACTCATGACGTATCCCACGCTCTCATAAGCGGCGATCTCGTCGCTAGTGAGGCCGATCTCTCCCCTCCTGGGTATCCGCTTGCCGTCCTGTACGAAGGCGGCCCTCCCGAACTGTTATAGGCTAATGTACTAACCTGCTGCCACTCATGACGTATCCCACGCTCTCATAAGCCGCGATCTCGTCGCTAGTGAGGCCGATCTCTCCCCTCCTGGGTATCCGCTTGCCGTCCTGTACGAAGGCGGCCCTCCCGAACTGTTATAGGCTAATGTACTAACCTGCTGCCACTCATGACGTATCCCACGCTCTCATAAGCGGCGATCTCGTCGCTAGTGAGGCCGATCTCTCCCCTCCTGGGTATCCGCTTGCCGTCCTGTACGAAGGCGGCCATCCCGAACTGTTATAGGCTAATGATGTACTAACCTGCTGCCACTCATGACGTATCCCACGCTCTCATAAGCGGCGATCTCGTCGCTAGTGAGGCCGATCTCTCCCCTCCTGGGTATCCGCTTGCCGTCCTGTACGAAGGCGGCCCTCCCGAACTGTTATAGGCTAATGTACTAACCTGCTGCCACTCATGACGTATCCCACGCTCTCATAAGCCGCGATCTCGTCGCTAGTGAGGCCGATCTCTCCCCTCCTGGGTATCCGCTTGCCGTCCTGTACGAAGGCGGCCCTCCCGAACTGTTATAGGCTAATGATGTACTAACCTGCTGCCACTCATGACGTATCCCACGCTCTCATAAGCGGCGATCTCGTCGCTAGTGAGGCCGATCTCTCCCCTCCTGGGTATCCGCTTGCCGTCCTGGACGAAGGCAGCCATGGCGGCGCCCTCGCCGGGCAGCAGGGCCCTCCCGAACTCCCGCAGCGGCGCGGCGGCCGCTACCCGCGGCATGGGTCCAGGTGACGGCGACGGCGACGAGGTTGTCGCTACTGTGTGCTCCTCTGGACAATACAAATACATAATCGACAAATTAAAAAAAATTGAAACCGGGTTCTGGTGATTTCTCTTCTTCCCCTCATCAGACTCCGTTTTGGTGCCGACGAAACCATAACCATTCAATTAAAAATAAATTTTAGAATAGTACATTACGACACAAGTGCGAAAAACATGAAATTCGTAACGTGTGGCGATGTTTAAAACACGACCTATAGGGAGTGTTTTAAATCGACACGAGTTACTAATTTCGTTATTGCACGTGTCTCGTACGACGTTTTTTAGTGCAGATGGCCCTCCGAAGTTTTGGACCTGACGTAAAATGACACACTTCTCACACTAGAGCCTAAAAAGGCACCATCTGCACTAAAAAATCCATTTACGATTCTCGGAGATATCGATTCAGTTCATTCAGTTGAATTGAGAATAACCTTCTTTTTGAAGTTGATTACAAATCAAATCTAAATTAATAAATCCGGCCAGTATACATTTTTATTTTATAAAATTATGAAGTATATACAGGGTGGTCCAAACCTTGACGTCAAAAAATTTTTTTTAGATTACTCACGTCATGGGCTATCAGAATATACCCCATGTATGTTAGCCGATTTTTTGTAGTTTTCGAGTTATGAATTTTTGAAAAGTTTTTTTTGAGAAATTCTGGAATGAAGAAATTTATTAATAAAAAAAAAAGTGTTGGGATTTTTAACTAGTTTCTTTTTGTAAAAGTGTTACTACAAATAAAGCATTTACTGACAAAAAAATTAGCGTCCTCACTTTGATACAAGTAGGATAAAAAATACCAAATTCAAAATTTTACGTTAAAAACGCATCAAAATAACATTAATGTACGTAAATAAAAAAAATAAAACATAACCCAAGGATTTTTGGTAATCTTAAGACTGCCTTAGACCTTAAACCTTCGTAAAAGCAAAAAAAAAGTGATACTTAATGATGAGGATTTTTCGGAGTAGTCGGTCAAATAAACCTAAAAAAAAACTTCTAAATTTTTTATTTACAAAATAAAGTAAAATTTCGTCTGTTTTGTTGTTCTTATCAATAAACAAAGACAGAAAATACCACGAAAACTCAATTTTTGTAGTTATTCAAGTCATTTTTTACCACTTTAAAATTTTAAGCTTTTTTCAGTTTATTTGACCGACTACTTCGAAAAATCCTCATCATTAAGTATCACTTTTTTTTTGCTTTTACGAAGCCTCAAGGTCTAGGGCGGTCTTTAGAACACGAAAATTCCTTGGGATATGTTTTATTTTTTTATTTACGTACATTAATGCTATTTTGATGAGTTTTTAACGTAAAATTTTGAATTTGGTATTTTTTATGCTACTTGTATCAAAGTGAGGATGCTATTTTTTTTATCAGTAAATGCTTTATTTGTAGTTATACTTTTACAAAAAGAAACTAGTAAAAATATCCAATACTTTTTTTTTAATTAATAAATTTCTTCATTCCAGAATTTCTCAAAAAAAAAAATTCAAAAATTCATAACTCGAAAACTACGAAAAATCGGCTAACATACATGGGGTATATTCTGATAGCTCATGACATGAGGAATCTAAAAAAAATTTTTTGACGTCAAGGTTTGGACCACCCTGTATATATTATTTTGCTCCAATAAACTTATATATTTTTTTAACATTTTCATTTTTAAATATACAACTTCCAACTTACTTCCTTTCTCGACCCACACCTCCTCTTCACTGGAACTGGAATCGCTGGAAGAGCTTCTAGACTTCTTCTTCTTGGCTTTCTTGCGCGCCTTTTTTACCTTCTTTAGCTTCTTCTTCAACTTCTTCAATTTCTGTTTGGTGTCCTCTTTGTCTTTGGATTTCTTCTTTTTCTTGTCTTTGCTTTTCTTATTATCTTCGGGTTCGGATTCTTCATCGGAGCTGAACATATATAAAAAAATATATGATTGCAGTTCATTTACGTACCAAGACAGTTTATGTAATAATCTCAACCTACTAAACTCAACCTGTACGTTGGTGTACCAGAGTCATATTAATCAAATACATAATAGAATACACAATGTGAAGAGATGTTTTTTAACAGTTTTAACCCTTCGTATGTCTAAGCACTGATCAGTGACGAGGAAACTATTAGAAAAAAATATTCGCGACACACAAGGGGTTAAGGATTAAAATATTATACTCTGGTATTTTGTTTATTTATTGACAACCAGAACAGTCAAAATTATAATTATATGTGAAATGGCGACGCACAAAACGCAAAAAGCGGAAGCATTTGGAATATTTCTGAGCAAAGTATTTACACCAAATGATGATTGTGAAAAGAATAATTTCAACAACGAAGTGTTATCATTTCTTGAAAGTGACTTGCAGCTTAGCCCTCCTATTGGCTCTTGCACCTCATCTGAAGTAAGGAAAATAATTTCTGTATTGGAGTTGAAAAAAGCACCCGGATATGATCTAATTACAGCGGAGGTACTGAAACAGCTGCAAAAAAAAGGACTTGTCTATCTCACTATACTGTTTAACAGCATTTTGAGAACATCACACTATCCAAGTATCTGGAAAGCTTCTCAAATAACCATGATTTCCAAACCTGGTAAACCACCACATTCAGCATCATCGTACAGACCCATAAGCCTGCTCCCAGTGTTATCGAAGGTGTTCGAGAAGTATTGGCGGAAAGACTAAACTGGTATATTACAAACAAACAACTCATTCCAGGCCACCAATTCGGGTTTCGGAAAAAACACTCTACAATCGAACAGGTACACCGAGTTACTGATAAGATCAGACAAGCATTGGAAAAGAAAGAATACTCGGCTGTGTTCTTAGATGTTCAGCAGGCATTTGACAAGGTCTGGCACAATGGATTGCTTTACAAAATTAAGAAAACCATGCCGCACAATATATATCTGTTATTGAAATCATATCTGCAGGATATAATATTTTACGTTAAAGTAAACGATGCCTTTTCAGCATTCTACGACATATTGGCAGGAGTCCCACAAGGATCGGTACTGGGGCCTGTCTTATACCTTTTGTACACTGCAGATATTCCAGAGAGTGACAACGTTCTAACAGCAACATTTGCTGACGATACAGCTGTCTTGACCAGCAATCAAAAACCAGACGTTGCATCGCAAGTTCTTCAAATGCAATTAGACAAAATTGACAATTGGATGAAACGTTGGCAAATTAAAGCAAGTGCAGTAAAATCTAACCACATAACATTTACCTTAAGACACGACACCTGTCCAACAGTTAAATTGGGAGAAAATGTATTGCCAACTTGTAATGTAGTGAAATACCTCGGATTTCATCTTGATAAGAAACAAAACTGGAAAAGTCACATAGTAAAGAAACGTGATGAACTTAACTTCAAATACAGGTCACTGCAGTGGCTCCTTGGTAGACAGTCTAGATTATCAGTGAACAACAAACTTCTTGTATACAAAGTCGCTTTGAAACCAATCTGGACTTATGGAATCCAGCTATGGGGATCTGCTAGAAATTCGAACATAGAGATACTACAAAGGTTTCAAAATAATATATTGAAAGAAATAACTGGCGCACCGTGGTTCACCAAAATAAAGGATGTGCATGAATATTTACAAATGCCTACTATAAAGGAGGAAATAGACCGCATGGCAAAATCCTACAAAACTAGAATATGCAACCACCAAAATAAATTGGCATCAGCATTGAGCAACTCCTTGCCACAAAGACGACTTAAGAGATTTCACATTTGGGACTTCACCAAATAAAATATAGTTTTTTTAATATAAGGTAGCTTGTCAATGGACAAGACGACCTTCCATGCCATCAAATCAAAATACAACTGCTTATGGTTTGGTTAACCGATCGCAGTTAGACAAAGAAAATAATAATAAAAAAAAAAAAATATGTGAAATGGCTCCAAAATTTCCTTACCACTGCAATACCACCTACGCATTCTATGCAACCATTACCATTATTATTGTACCTCTTACTAGGTCTTGGTTCAAGTTCCAGATACCAGATTTTTAAAGAATTTGAGTTTTAGATTTAAATTTTTAAATTGTCCTGAAGGAATCAAGATATCTGGACTTTTTTGTTTGGGCGTACTCACTCTGGCCTCTGTGGAGACTTGCCCCACACCGCCGGCACACCGAGCTCTCCGATGCGTTCACGCTGCTCCCGGCGCGCGTCCAGGAAGTCATCCTCCTGCGGCTTGTAGCGACCCCGACTTGGTCCTCCACCGGTGCCTGTTGCACTGCTACCTAGACCTGGAACAAGACCGCAGATAAATCCTCTCGTAACAGCCACTTATAGGTTGGAATTTGGAATTATAATATTAAGAAGAGAATCTAAAAAAATGTTAACAGATTTATAGCACAGGCACGTTAGCATTCATGAAATAATAAATACTGTGGCATTAAGTGAGAAACAAGAAAAGCTATAAAAAAAGCTGGTTCAAAATATGATACTTGGAGTTGGTAATTATGTTAATAAAGCAACTGGGCAACAACACTTTCTTGAAATGCATGTAATGCTTGGTATGGTATAAACACATATTGAACTCGCAAAAAAATACAAGTTCTTCACTTGGTATGGTATTGCATATTGAAGAATTTCCAGGTTTAGCCTACTTAAATAATATTATGAGTCCACATTGAATCTCCTTACAAGGCAGTGAGCTTTAGAAAAGGCATGTAGTCACTCATGCTAACACTCGCCTTGAGCGAAGCACATTAACACTCACCAAGACAGCTCTCATGGCTGATTCAGTGCAGGCCTAGCTAATGAATTTAGTAATATCTGAATCACAAATTGCCTAATATTAAACTCTCTGCTGAGGCAGGTTGTCTTACCTCCTCCAAAACCACCTGAGCCAAACCCGCCGCCCGAGCCCAGTCCCCCACCTCCCCCGCCAGCGAAGTCCCTATACGAGCTGCGTCCACGGTCCGCGCTTCGACGGTTACCGTCTCTGTCCTTGTGAGGCATGTGGGACTTCTCCCTACTACGGCTACGCTCTCTCGCGGGCTTGCGGTCCCTCTGACGGTCTCTGTCTCTGCTACGATCTCTCGTGCGCTCTCTGCGGTCCTCGCTTTTGTCCCTCTGCCGATCTTTGCTTCGCTCTCGACTTCGATCCCTGTGTCGCTCCTTGCTGCGCTCCCGTCGGTCTCGGTCGCGACTCCTGCGGCGTTCGCGGCTGCGGCTACGGTGCCGAGAACTGCTGCGGTCACGATCTCGCCCCATTTTTGCTAGGCAGTTCCTAAATAAAAACACTAAAGTCTACGAATTTCATTTACTATTCGGTCACTAATGAGTCCAATTACTTATTTGGTATACGAATAAACACGTTAGTGTTATTTATTTAATACAAAAAAATATAAAAAAACCGATTGAAGCGATATTTAACCACAAAATATTACGCCAAGTTATGATACACTGAGAGATTGACAATTTTGACAAATAAAATAAAATGACGTTAATGACGTGACAAATTAGGTTCATTTCACAGAAGAGCGAGCGTTGAAGATGTATCTTAGATAACAAAGAATAAGGTTTAGGACGATTATAAAACCACATCACATAAATAATATACAAGCGCTTTAGCTAAGCTCTAAAATAAAATAAATGTAGCTATATAAAAATGTGAAACAGTCTTAATTTCTACCGTAATCTTGACATGCGTGAATTGAAACGAAATGTACGAGTTCATCTTTAGCGTTTTGTTTCGCTACGCAGGACATCTTACAAGAAATGTTTTTATGTAGATTTGATAGAATGAACAACATTTCCACGTTATATCTT
>JALPQI010009914.1:0-55830 GCA_025490895.1 Thaumatotibia leucotreta | reverse complement strand
GTTATTTAAATTTGAGCTTATTTTATATAATTATAAATATTTAGTTGCTTTGTAATTTAATTGATGTGTGGAATGCATGGCTATTAGTGTCCAGATTTGTATGTGTGAATAAACAGCTGGCAAGGATATACTGTTTCATGATACGAGTATTAGATGTAGGTAAGTTTGAACCAACCAAAAAACGTTTCAACACGCTGACGATGAAGATAAAGACAATAATAAAATCCTCACCTAAAATAGTAAACCCTCTGCCTAAATGTCCATTTATTTTCGAAGAGTGAATATTCCGAATCAAGGCTAATTCCTCAGCATCAATAGGTTGTGATTTCAATGCTTCGGTCACTTTTTTAACAGCAGCATCCGTCCGGCTTGAGAGTAAGACCAGGCGAGGAATATTGCACTGGTATTTAGTCAAGTCCTATTAAACAAAACATATCAGATAAGATATTTTAGTAGTAAGATAAAAATAACGTCGGATGCCAACCAATGGTTGGTTTAACCATGGTAATAGTCAAAGCTGGCATGGCCGCATGGTAGTTAATGGTCGAAATATTTTGAACAGGCTGGGAGTTTCTAGAAAAAATTCAATGCTTGGATATACAAGACATGTATATTTGTCGCTCGAGAGAGTTATCACATAGATGCAAGAGGTAAAAATGTAGTAAGAAAAAAAAGGTGACGTTTTTGCACCGGGTACTAATAAGATAAATTATATTTTACCCGTAACCAGCGTGCGTCTGGTTGTCGTGACGTTCGATAAAACTTTACTGAGAAATTCCAATTAGGATAGGTTGCAGGAAACCATCTGTTAGTGTCAAGGCGTAAGTATTGTATGAAGAGTTTCATAGTACTACAGATAAGAGTTACCTTCGGTTTGTAATGCCCATGCAGAAGCACATGAGAATTGACACCCGTAACAGAAAGACCATTGACGGCAACATACGACCTTGCCGTAGGCATGTGGTCTCGCAGGACCTTGATGCGTCCATCTCGTAATGCTGCTACATCGTCACGGGGATTCTCACAGTGCAGGTTTCCTGCTAATTGACCAGTGTGGTACCCTAGAAGTACCTGGAAATTTAATAAAAAACAATTACATTTTGGCAAATGAAGGTAGTTAAAAAATCTATACAAACAAAAGCTTTCAATCGTTTGAAAACTTCTTCAAGCTGTCTCCGAAATTGACTTTTGAAAATAGATTGTTTCACATTGGAGATGCCAATTAGTGTGAAAGCATATTCGTCCGTGAAAAAACTTCCACTTTTGGACTGCATACCCTTATATATGTATAGATTAAGAAAAGTCTATAGTTATTATAAGAAATCATCTACAGGATTTTGTAAGCATGATACAAAAATACTATTTCACAAGAGTTTTGATCATCAGCCATTCCAATACGAGGACTCGCTCAGGGTGCCATCGTTAGAGATGTTCATATAATTATTTAAGTCTTTCCAATATTAATGTTACGAAATTTTACTAAAGTATTATTTTAAGGTTCGGTGACTTAGGCACTTATTTTCTAAAAAAAACAATATTTTATTCAAATGACACACAATGATTTAAATTGAGTAGTAAGTAATTAGAGAAAATAAAAATATCAAGTTCTAGAAAAAGTGTTTATCAATGTGGGGAAGGGCGGCACCATAGTCGAACCCAAGCCACCTGGCAAGTTTAAGTCTTTCCTGTTTCTAAATTCATTTTAGATATTATATTTAAGGACTTCTAGCTGGTGCACGCGACTTTTTTCACACAATACCTTTATAGTTACCAAAATTGTTTCATATGTGTTAATTCTGATATACAGGGTTATTTTTTCACCAGTACAAAAAATCAACATACGTAATAGTAGTCCAAGTTACAGAATACTAGTATTTTTTGTTACCACCCCTTTAGAACAAAAAAACTAAAATACCGATGCTTGAACTTATCCGCAAACCTAACAAGAAAATTGGACGCATTACGCATTATCAATGTACATAACTAGCAAAACACACGAACTGGCTACTGTTTGTTTACAAAGTCATCGCCCGCGGCATGACGGGTTGAAAAAACGGCGCGGCGGCGTAATGTGCACTAGGTATCAACTTATGATTATGACTTGGCAAAAAAATCTTACTTGATCCCAAATCTTCATTCATACTTGCACTACAAGTACACTACAAGACAGCACGGGCTTAGGACCGTCAAAAAGATTTTTTCTGTGTGTGAAGTTTGTCGAATGTTTTAAATTATGTCTGGGAAACGTGATAAAATTACAAAGTAGGACAGAAACTTTCTTCATTGAGGTGTATTTGAAAATTTGAAATCAACTTTATGCACAATGATTGGAATCAAAACAACATACCTAAGTAATGGAGTCCATTTCTCATACTAATTTATTAATTCACATACTTAAGCAAGTGTTCAAAATGTTGGCTGTGGTTATCTAAACACACTCTTGCCCGTTTTTGAATATTTCCTTCGATATTTCCCAACACAAGTATGTAGTTCTCACTTTTAAGTTCATCAAATGCACTTATTATTAGATTTTTTAAGTTTTTTAAATTTTGGGCCTACCCGCCGTTTCACTTCACCCCACAAAAAGAGTCACACGGGGTCAAATCTGTTGACCAGGCTGGCCATGGCTATAACACTGGCATTTCCCAGGCGGGGCACATTTTCCCCAATGAGAAAATAACTACGAACCATTTCGTACGAGCAATTTCCGACTGAAGGTAGTGCGATGCGGCACGCGTGCACATACCTACGTCAAGCGCGGGACTGACCTACTGACCTAGTCACCGAGATTAAGGTAACTGCTATGTTGCTAACTCGTGCGCCGACCGGCAGGTCGCTCACCCCTTTCCGCCGCCCTCTGCGTCCCGCACCCCGTTGACGTCTTGTCATTAGTAATCCCATCATTTTACTTTGCATGAAGGATAAATTAATAATAAATGAAAAAAAATATGTCAATTTTATTTGATAAATGTAATCTATTATCGATACCAAATACGTGGGAAAATTTATTGTACCGGTGAAAAAGTAACCCTGTATAAGCTACAGTAGTGTTAAGTTCCATTAAAATCCATTCAGTAGTTTTCACGTGAAAGAGACATCATCAACAAACATCCATACTACGAACTTTCGCGTTTAAGTATAACGTTAGTAGATTGTACTCTATGAGTAAGATGGATCATCATTGTGGGAAATTTAGAAAATACCTTTCCTCAGCAGCAGTGTTTCAACTGATATAATCAAATCATTTATTTTTATTTAAAACAAAATGCTAATAACAGTTACCTTAGTGACTCCAGCAATCCCAGACGCTGATTCTAAGTACCCCACATTGGACATAACGCTGCCGATGTAAAGAGGATCTTTACGGTCTCCACAAAACACATTGTCAATTGCTTCCAACTCTGTCTTATCAATTTCGGCATCACCTAAAACAGCAGACAACTTTAACAAATAGTTAAAGACACCAGTAGGCTTATGATGGTATCGTGTTTAATCGTTTGTCGTTGTTGCCGTCAGGTTCTAACAAGAATGTAAGTGGGAAAGTGATGCGTAGCAAGATAAATAGATAAAACGGGGCCATCATAAGCCACCAGTTTTGACTGCTACTATCTACTAATACGATTCAGTTTAGGACCTAATCTGAATCGCGATGTGTCAGTTCCACAGAAGAACTCAAAAACTCACAAGCCGATTTCAAACTGAATTGCATTTATGAGATCATGGTAACCTAACCGATCATATAATATGGTGTATCTTCAAATAATCGATACACTGTGATACAGAGGGTAGTACATTAGAGGGTAGTACTCGAAACGAGTGGAGATAAATTAAGGCACGACTGAAGGGAGCAAGAGATGAAAAAAAAGCATTATTCAGATTATTTATGTACATTACCTGCTCCAAATCCTTCGACATACTCTACATTTTTAGGTGATACTTTAATTTCATCGTAGAACTCTTTAAGGAATCCAGTAACTTCTTCTCTGGTCCGCTTCCAACTACCAGGATTTTTGTTAGAAATATATTTTACTTTGGCGTAAACGACATCAGCATAAATTCTGTAACATTTATTAAATAGTTTATCCCGTGACAACCAGAGTCTTTCGCAGTTGATTTTTTCTATGGTAAGCACATCTGTTACGACATTGTGGAAAATAGTTTATTATTTACGCAAAACAGCGGTTACAATTTGGAATATTAGTAAATAGCTGATTATTTGTTACCATGATAATAAAATTATTGTAATGGCAAAAACGAAAAAAGTTAGTTTGAATACCTTCTGGGTCCTATGATTTATTGTTGTTAGATTATTTGACTTGACCTTTACAAAAGATTGACTTTAATTTATAAGTGATCTGGATACTACTCGAAGATAATGCTGTATGCTAGTCGCCACAGTAGGCATTGAATACATACCTCAAAGCATCTTTAGCTTTTTGCAAGAAAAGCACATTAATGCCTTCCGACCTAACGCACCCATCCGCTGCTTTGTCATAAGATTTAGTTTTACCATCCATGCATAAGGGAATCGATCTGGAAATTGGGATCAAAACTCAGAAACTTCACAACAAAATTAAATACCGTTGTTAAAAAGAATGGCTTTGTACAGTCTTGTTTTGTTTATTTGGAGAAAGGTTAAAACGACATTCCCTTCATTTGCCTAGGATACTAGTAAGTACCGTTTTGAAAATCGCATCGTTTATTATACTTTCTGATGTCTCATAATTAAATTTTAATTTTTAATCATTGTCAGTTTTGTTATCAAATTTAGGAAGGTGTGGAATCTTTAAAAAATTAAGTTTCTTTTAATTATTCTACTTTATTATCTATTTCATATGATTTCTGAATTAAATAAAGTTTTCATTGGTATTTCATACTTAATGTTGGTAACAAAACTGCAGGAACAAATATTATCGCTAATTTTGGGACTCAAAAAATTTTATTCCCATAATCGTTTATTTTTTAATTAAACCATAATGTACTTTACGATAAACCGCCTGTTGTATTACCTCTACCTTTAAGATTCGATTTTTTTGTTATCTTCTTTTTATGTTACGAGGTGTGCAATAAATAGTACTGTATTGTATTGTACTTATAACTGACAATCACAAAAGAATTACGAGCAGTCTTAATCACTAAGCCTCAGTTACACAAACTAAGGTGAATTAAATAAATATTAGCTTAACCCTGGATAGTGGAATGTCATGTGATAATTCTAAGACATATTTTCAATATTGCCACACGCGAGCAACGTCCAACGATTACCTGCCAAAATGTATAGAGGTCTGAGGATGCAAGCATATATTGCAGCCTCCCACAACAGCAGCCTCGCAGTCCCCTCTTGTCAAAGCCTGGTACGCCTGCTCCAAAGCCACAGCTGAGCTGCAACATCCTCCATCTATGGCCTGCGAAGGACCCTTTGCGTTCAGCCAATAGGAGATCCGATTGGCGAACATTGACTTGTTACACCTGGGTGACAATGAGGTTTGAAGTGATTCGAGTGTAAAAAGCAATGGATGGAAAAGTATTAGGAGGAATGCAGTGCAGCATGAAGTGTTTGTACTGGCATTTAGGGAATCGCTTTGAGCACGAAATTGTTAGGTAACTTTGCGTTCCTTGCATTCCTCCTAATACTTTTTCATCCATTGCATTGTTACCTAACAATATCGTGCTCAAAGCGATTCCCTAAATTCCAGTACAAACACTTGCATTCCTCCTAATACTTTTCCATCCATTGCATTTTTACCTAACAATTTCTTGCTCAAAGTCTTTAAAAGTATGTTTTATTTGAGCTATAAACTTTTTGGGAAAAAAGTACATACAGTCTTAATGTATCCAACCTTAAATTTACAACGTTCAGTTCAGTCAAATCGTGCATTTGTTTTTGAAGAGCCATTTTCAGATTTATAATATATAGATACATAAATGTTATGTGAGGATACTTACCCAGCTATACCCAAACCCGTCTTGCCAACAAAGCCGCTATAAAAAATGATCTTCTCGGTTTCTGACAAGCAAGTTCCAACATAGACGCCAACTTTCTTCCCGGATAGATGCTCAGGATTTACGCCTGTAATAATTACTATATTATTTTTCTATCATTGGCACATTGACATAGGTTTTATTTGTGAGCATGCTATGGCATTTATTAGAGTGGTTTTTTTGCTACAGGTTTATAATATTCGTATTTCCAAATAGAAAAATAAAACAATGGAAGCACTGATCAACATAGTTTGATTTTCGGGACTTTTACATTGAGCTCTTCGGATTTCTAGCTAGAATCACTTTCGAACAAGTAATGTTATGCACAATTCAGATTAGAGTTTATGGAGCAGTTTAAATATTAAATTTTTTTAAATAGATTAATTTAAATCTGGGCCTGTTTCGCCATCCCTAAATAAAATAAACCCCGTAAATATTTGTTCTTTTATGTTTTTTTTTAGCACAGATGGTGGCTTTTTTACGCGCTAGTGGCTCATTTTACGTCAGGTCCAAAACTTTGGAGGGCCATCTGTACTCAACAAACGTCGTACGAGTCACGTGCAAAAAGGAAATTCGTAACTCGTGTCGAGTTAAAACATCGCCACTCGTTTCCAATTTCATGTTTTTCGCACTTGTGTCTTAATGTACTATTTTCTACTCAGAATTGTGAGTTCTTTCGACCCTGAGGAAAAAATTTTGTCCCAAAATTTACATAAATTTTTCGAATTCTCCATTCCGTTACTGACATACACAAAACTTATGAAAATTGGTAACGGAATGAAAAAAAACCTTCGGAGAGAGATTTTCTCCATCGGGATCGAAAGAGCTTGCGATCCTGAGTGGAAATCATATTAAAAGTTCCAAATAAAAATAAAAACGCGGGAGACAACTTTGAAAAAAAATTGCCCATATGCCTGGGGAAAAGGATAGTGGTCATTTTATATATGGATTTATTTATCCAGGGATTATGAAAAAGGCCCTAAAGTTATTTAAAAATTAAATAACCTGAATCGAGATCTTACCACCGAGGAATAAGGTAATAGGAAAATATACATATATTATACCTGCATCATAAATAGCTTCATATACTTGTTCAAGCAGCTTCCTAGACATAGGGTCCATGTTGATGCCCATACGGTATGCCACCCTAAAGAACTGGCCATCGAATTCATCCAGACCAGGGAGTAGACCCACGAAGTTTGGGACTTCTGGGTGGTTGTAGTCCCAGCGTGCTTTACCTTCTGCTATCGGGTCCACCTAATGATCCAAATTATTTTCATCATTATCAATAGGCACAGTCAACGTCAAAGATATAGTTACGGTTTAAGTGCCAAAAATATATTTACACGACTTTATTGCCTTGGCATTAAGGTCTTGTAAATATATTTTTGGCACCTAAATCGTAATGATATCTTTGACGTCGACGTACATCTGCTTTGAAATGTTGGTTGCACTTGACTCTTGTAAAATAAGAGTGACAGTTCGTAGTCACAGTTGTTGAAAGCGAGTGGTTATAAAGTAAAAGCAGGGTGCTTTGATTGATTTTTTTATCGCAAATTGGGAATTATTTTAGTTTAGGTACATTGAACAGTGGACAGTAGTGCAGTAAAAACTATCAAAAATACAAAATAAAATATGACATTCAATGAAAAGTACTGGCGCACAGGCAAAATAACTCTGATCTAAATATGCTATCCTAGTATATAATAACTATGAATGTGGTCCAAAAATCTATTCCTGTTCCTAAGTTCCTGAATGAGTTAGTTAAAACTAAATTTAAAATCAAAATTAGAAAATGGAATCAATAAAATGTTAGTATCAGTTTTTCACTATTTAAAATTAGTTTTAAGGCATACTCTTCTAATCTTCCTAAACCTTTTAATAATCGGATCTTACAAGTTCAGACGTGTCACAACTATAATTCCTAATATATAATAATGTTAGCATTTTGTCATACTAGCTATAAGGAAATTAATCTTTTTTTTTATCGTTTTGGACGTTTTTTTAACGTTTTAACGTAATATAAATATATATTATCTCTATAAGAGACCATACTATACGTATTATTGCTGTAGGTATCTCAATAAGAGACCATACTCGTATTGCCAATAGACTTGAGGTAAGAGACTTGATTGTTTTGTGCCATCTTTTAATTGAATAGCGTAGGGATGACGTTGATTATGTATTTTCTCACTCCATTGTAGATACGTTTAAGGTGGTTTAGTATTTAGATATCCATTTTAAAGCTTTCGAATATTTGAACGTCTTCTGATGTAGCTTAACTGAGTCCTGGTGGCCATGGCCGCGTGGTGACGGCGGTAGGAACAAATTTGTCACCACTCCAACAACTCTTCCTGTGGGTGTCGTTATAGTCGATTAAACTGTCATTGACCATTAATTCCTTGAAGATTGAGGATGGTTAGCAATATCATCATAGGACATACTGTGATTGCCATTCCGCTTGCTCGGCGTAGGGATTATGAGAATTGGACTCCTAATGCATTCAAAATCATGGTTAAAGATCTTATTATGGCGTTTGGCTAGCTTTGCTAACTGAGATAGCCTGATGATGTACCATGACTGCTGTAAATGAATTCAACGATGGCGCAATTCGTAATCTGACCTTATTGTACAGGATTTCCGAAAGTTCCTTCACGTTGTCTGACTTCGGATATGCGCCTGACATTCCAGAGATAACAACCCGTTCACCATCACGATCATCTCGCCCACGCTCCTTTAGATTCACTTCAGGAATTTCTTGCGGCGACGGAGCCATTGTGATAAGGCTGACTTCACTGGTATCAACCGCGAATCACGATTGTTAATGAGCAATCTAATTTGAATTACGCTTTTATATGGATAAACAAATTGTGGTGTCAAGGCCAATTGAATTAAATAATAAAATTTACAGGCTGTTTTTCCTCATAGAGGAAACGTTTATGTTAATTGTAACAATATCGAGATTATAATATACCGTGTGTAAATCTAATGCGGGCGACAAATTTAACCAGGCATTCGATTCATTAGTGTAATCATTAGGATGGGTCTTATTTATGCAACTTTGTAGGATATTCGAACCAATAAAGGAGCTTTTTGCTCTCCTGGTTGCATTTTTTTATGAGACTCCATATGGTTTACTTATCAAATAACAAAATGAGAGGGTGTCCCATAGAAAGTTGCAATTGGTTCGAACATCCTACAAAATTGCAAAAATAAGGACCACCCTAGTAATCATGGATTACGAGGTTTTTAAGTTACACTTAATTAAGATCACATATATTTTTTTTAACGATTTTTGAAGCAGCAGTGTACGAACGTTTGTTAGTATTGATATGGCAGTATGTCATTTTCTTTTGAAATTAGCTGTCAACCAGCGTTTGACTTGAGTATGTTGCTCTACATTACGCGCTGAATTATTTCCTACGGATAATTTTATTGCTCTAATTGTAATGTAAGTTCTATATATGTATTTATATGTCCTTAAGAGCTTCGTCCGCATTAGACTTACACCCTGTATTACGGATAAGGGGGCTAGAACATGATTAGTGCGACAGTATACTATGTCGCCGCGAGATAGACTTCCCACCTTTTAATAATAATACCTACATATTATTATTAAAAGGTGGGAAGTTTATCTCGCGGCGACATAGTATACTGTCGCACCAATCATGTTCTAGCCCCCTTATCCGTAATCGTCTCCTAACTTAGCAAGCCGCTAAGTATTAACTTATACTCACATTAAAAAAAAAAAACTAAATAACAAATCTAATTAAGACCCATTGTGCAATTGGTGTATGCAACGAAAAAGTCTACTTTGTCGGTTACGTGACCGCTATGACAGCTACCTTAGAAATATATGGAAAATGCGAGAATTCTCTATAAATACAAACACCCAGTTATAAAATTAAGATACATCAAAAATTGTATTCGTAACTTTCTTAGATGCACGCGAAAAACGGCGTCACGTGTCCGACATTATCTTCGAATGCACCAATTAATATAGTATTTTAAATTCATTATGATCACGCAAATACAACCAAAATTTTTGTGTATTTTTTAGTTGATCCTTGTCACGTCGAAAAATATTTTTACAGCCTGTACCTACAAAGCTATAATTAACTTTATTATGTGAAAAAAACTACTCATATCAAAAAGTAGTACAGTCGAAGACAAAATAAGGGGTATACAAAAATGTTCAAAAATATGTCCCAGTGCACTCTAATTCTGTGTAATAAGAAAGTCGTAACGTATTTATGAACGGATTCTTTCGATACTTATTTTTGCACTTGACTGTACGAGTTAAATCCATCATCGGAATATACGACCTTTTCAAATGTTTTGTCTGAGCCGAAAAAGAATTATGTTAAATATTTACGTCTTTAACTATTAATTATTCAAGACCTTGAAAACACTTCATTGTTCGACCACAATTACAACATATCGCTTCCCTAGTAGTTTCCGTGGTTTTAATTAGAATAACGGAGACATGTATTGTCATGTAGGCCGTGTGTTGACGGCAGTAAGAATACATTTGTCACCACCCCAACTCCTCCTGCGGGTGTCGTAAGAGTCGACTAAGGGACTCAAGTGTCAATGACCATTATTCGAAAAAAGATTGATGATGGGCAGCAGCGTCACCATAGTGGACACATTACTGCGATCGCCAATCCGCTTGCCCAGCGTGGTGATTATGGGCATTTACCTCCTAATGCGTCTATACGCGAGGTATGAAAGTAAAAGTTGACAATAGGTGGTGCAAAATTGAGAAAGGTGGTATGATGCTAAGGAAAAATAGACACAGTACACGATTATGTAAATTTATATATAAATAAATACAAATACATCACATAGGTAGTGAATATATGAGAAATAATTAAAACTAAGTCAAGTCAAGCAATGAAAGGAAAAAATTAAAACAAAGAATGGGTGCTTTAAGGGTGTCTGGAAGAGATCGCTTGTTAGCGATAAGACCGCCCATTGTAATACCTCTACTTTGTACTACTGTGTAGGTACGTATATTTGTTATGTTTTTAATGTTATTATGAATGGAAAATACATATTATGGAAATTTATAGTCAATTTTTTCTTTTTGTGATCGAAAGAGCTCGTGAATGAGTGAAAATAATCCACAACTGACCCAAAAATGTATGAAAATGGACGAAATAAAAATAATTGCCTAACTAGTTTACACAGTTCATACAGGATGATCAATGCAAAATGGCTCAGTGAAACATTCATATGAACCCTTTAAATGTACATATTTGAAACGTCGAGATGTAAGTAATTAAATTAATTAATATTTGCGATAATGATCGGTAGCAAAAATTTTATTGATTTGTCAGAAATAATACATTATAAGTTCTATATCTTTTATACAGGTTGTTTTTTTACATTTCCGTTAAATTGGACAGGGACTATTTGGGACATAAATAGAAGTTGCTTGGTATATCGGCATTTGATAATTTCGTAAAAAAAATGTTTTACCCTGTTCGGCTGTCCCAGATCAAAGCCTAGTAAGTGTATTTAGCGAAATTTTACAGGAGAGGCAAATAAACATTTTGTTAAAAAAAAATAGTAGCAGAGACCTTTATCTCACAAGACTTTGTCTTATATAAAGAAGTATAACTTGTTTTATAAGACAAGCTATTGAAACTTAATATAAGTATCTTTTTAGAACTTTTATGTGCCTTACTAACAACTGATTACAAAAAAATAATAGAAATGTTATGTCAATTAGAAAACTGAAACCTAGCAAGTGGTACAAAAATGGTAAATTTTACTGCTTGTAAGCAGTAAACTCTTAAACTGTCAAATATAAAATCAAGCAAATGCTTACTTTGTAATCCGGATTAGGATTACCATTTTAATAAGGTAAAGGTAAAATTGTAGTAAAGTGCATTGGGGTAATTTCAAACTACAGAAATTCTGCTCGGGTAATTTCGGAATGAATCTTTATTATGATAAAAATAACGGTGTGTTTTTTGGTAATTTCAAATAAGACGACTTATGAAATGACTGCAAAGCACCCTATTTAATTGCAATCTAGGGTATTTCAATGATTTTGAAATTACTAACTACCAGTGCTTTCCCGCAGAGCTTCGCTGCAAAGTACTTGCTAACAATTTACTACACATTGAAACTTCCCAAAAACATCATTCTAAGCCAATAAATGTCCACTGCTGGACATAGGCCTCCCCCAGTAGGGTCATTGCCATAACGAATCATTTTATTTAAAGTTGTCTCGCACTTGTTTTTTGTTTTTGTAACTTTTAATATGATTTCCACTTAGAATCGCGAGCTCTTTCGATCCTGATAGGAGAAAATTTTGGTATCATCTTCTGCTACGAGTGTATGCGTGTGCAATAATTGTACACACCATTTGGATATCACGTGTATAAACAGTACTACACACGCGACTATCGGCTTACCAGCGAAAATAAAAAAACGGCAATAAACATTCAATCAGCAATAAGTTTTTCAAAAACTGTTGTACGTCTTTACGGTGAAGGAAAACATCGTGAGGAAACCTGCAGACACCTGCGAAGAAATTCCAGTGTGTATGTGAAGTCCCCAAAAAGTACTGGACCAGCGTCGGAACTACGCAAAATAGGTACCTTTGATGTCGAGTTGTAAAAAGAAATAGAAAGGAATGACAAACACAATATAATAGCAACAAACAAGTATTGACATTATTTGATTTGTTTTATCAATACCTTCGTCATAATTTGAAGCTTCTGATAATTTGTCCAGGCTTCTTTCATAGAGAGACAACGGACAATACCGACAAATAATGCACGACCGTAATGATAGTGACGTTATGAATTATCGAAGATCTAATTTTGTTTATTAACAAAAAGTACAATTTTTTGGTCGGTTCTTTGTCGGTTAACAACCAAAACGCCCTATACTAATCGTCAGTAGAAAGTAAAATAATTGTAAACAAAGCCTAAATAATTGCATAATTCCATAATCGCGCACTTTTAGAACACAATCTTGGTCTCGTCACCAACTTAAAACCTTAAGCCTTGAGTTCACATACACTTTTAGTTAAAAACATTAATATTTTGGCCACTTTGATGACGCTGCTGCCCGTCATCGATCGTCGATAAATAAAATATGGTCAATATCAATTCAATTCCTCAGTCAACTCTTATGACACCCGCGGGGCGGTGACAAAAACCGCAGGCAGGGAGCGCGGGAGCGGCGACCATTAGAATGCAAACTTCACTCATTACTGACTTGATAGGTTTTATTTATTGTTATATTTGAATTCCTTGTACGACCCTTCGGCAAATATTAAAATCAAAAACCTAGTAAGGGACAATTTCCATATTCAAAAACCTAGTGTGTTCCATTTACGAACTCAAAAACTTAGTATAGAATGCATTTGCCAGGTTTTTGGACTTGAAAATGTTACTTACTAGAATTTTGAATATGTTGGTGGCATGTAAGAAATGCCCTTGCTAGGTTTGGTGGGTCTCGTAACTTTGATTCTAATTGAGATAGAAATACAGGTGTTTTTGCATTAGACGCAGCTCAGCATTTGGGGCAGATACATTAAAAAAACGTATTTTGACAAAAAATGTCCCTTGCTAGGTTTTGATTTGGGACAGCCGTGTTTTCATAACTAATAATTGTATTGGCAAGTGTGAGAGAACCTCAAGAATAAGATATCAGGTGACTGACGGCACACGTCAAAATAAGTAACATTCCGATGTAATAAAGGTTGCAATACACTTATTCAGTCATTAAACTTATTTTTTTAATAACTCAATAACAGTAAGAGTTAAAAGACACTAGTTTCTTAGAGAAATTAATTATATTTGACCTAAATAAGCTTCCCTTTAATTTAACGGAAATCAATAAAAACACGGTGTATACATTAATAATGAATAAATTTACGAATCTGTTTCACCCAAAGAAATTAAGAACACATTGTTTTGTCTCAGTCTAGACATATCAACTGTGCTAAAGGTAGAAGTGTCAATAACCTAACATACTAAAAGTAACGTAATATTTATTTAATTCCTAACAAACACGCATTGTAGTCTAGGTCCCTAAGGTCAATTAGAAGTCGTTGAACTTATTTTCGACACACTAGCTCTAGAATATAACGTTAGATTTAGAACTATATTGTAATCTACATTCATTTAAATTTCAAAAGTCAACTGTTTTGCATTAGTTGAATACTATTTTTATTGTAAAGCGTTAGCCGCTTCATGAAAAAAAAACAATGTATTATGAATAAACCTACATATTTTTCTAGCAGGAACAAGAAATTGACAAAATTAAAATTATAAATATTATCGATGAATAAGGTAAGGTAAAGGCTAAGATCGGATCTAATGTAAGATCAGATGACCGCAATAACTACTAAAATAGTAGTATTTTTACTTCACTGGATATATTATGCATGACGCCATTTTCATCCCGCCCTTCTCGTTAGTATACTGCAACCGCTCAGCCGCATCAGTCGTGAGTTACGAACGTTTAAAAAAAAGGGTTTTTTACGAGATTTTTTGGAGAACCGATCTTTAACAGGAAGCTAAGCATCTTCCTCTCCTTACTTTAGAGTTGAAATTAGATAATAGTCCGATCTTAAGCCAAGAAGGTTTTTCGGTTGGGTGTCTTGAAAAAAAAAATGCAAGTTTGAGTGTCGATTACTACTCTGCTGAGCGGCATGAAATAAATTTATTTTGAAAGATTGATTTATTTTTTAACACCCATCTGCAGGTAAAAATTAGTGAGAATAAAGGGGATTGGGTATTTTTGTATGGACTAGTGGCGTCATTTTTTTTTTCAGCGGCCATCGTTTATGTTACTACTATTTTGTAGTGCTACCTTAGACTAGCTTATTTACAAAACAAGTTTTGCCGTAAGTAATATCGGAGCCAAGATATGGCTCTTCAAACAATGTTATTGGACCAGTGAATATACCTAACTAAGACAGGTTTAGGAGACGGCTTAGATGACTACAGGCTTATTTAAATCGATAATACTACTAACAAAGATACAAGGATATTGCCCTTAAAGTATAATGGTTAATTTAACCGACTTAAAAAAAGAAGATCTTAGGTATATGAAAATGCAACTGTATTTTCTTATGCGATTTCTATGCTGTCTGTTTAGTGAACATTAAAAATGTTGCAAAATGGTTTCAATAGACGGTTCACCCTCTGACTACATCATAAGGAAACACAGGTGTGATGCACACATGCAAAATATTTTGACATATTTCCAAGTAGGAAATGTACCTAATTAGATTAGTTTTTAGATTGGAATTGTTACTCACTAATGCTTTCTTATGTATACAACACAACATAATTATGTGACATTATTTGGGATAAGGGGCCTTATTGTCGATGGCTCTTACGTCCGGTGACGTCGTATTTGTATACAAACATGGCTCATAACGCCGTAAGCGCCAATGACAATAACGTCCCTTTTCCCAGATCCCAGATAACGTCATTTGTAATTTTTATTATTACGTTGAATTACTTTTTTACACATTTTCGGGCTCGTCGTAAACTTCGTTCTCAATATTATATCTTGGCGAATCACTCTCTCTAAAAACTGTGTCGGGGGATCAAGATTTTCTTGATACCTACTCCATCCCAAGAACCATATAATTGACATTAACATTACATGTGAACAACAGCCTAAGGTCCTCTTCCCAACAACACATGAACAATAATGTCCTAATTTTGCCTCTGGGCTTTGTAATTCACCATCTACAGCAACATAAACAAAATACTGTCTTCTGTTGGAGTGCCGCGATTGTATTCTGCCTCTTAAAAGCCACGGATCGATGCAATCGGGATTTTGGTCGCAGAAATCTTGCAAATGTTATTAGGTACCTACCCGAAAACATACGATTCGCTTGTCTGCATTTATTCATATACCTGAAAAAACACGCATAAAGTGTAAAAATATGAATACTTTTATTTGTTATAAAATCTTTGACATAATTACGTTCAATTGAACGTTCATCGACATCCGTCATAAAATCGCTGTCTTAAAGAAAAAAGGAACTATCTCTAAATAATCATTGACCGAAAAAGAACCTTATGTCCAAGGTTACCTTATGAGTTAAGGTTAGGTTTTACGTGGCATACACAATAGTAGTTTTAACTCATTCCGATGCATTTCAAAAAATAAATGTGAGTCTTTACTATAAAACTTTAAAGTATGATATCTCGGCTCCGATATAATTTAGCTATATGCACTCCGTAATAAAATAAGCTTATTTTAAATTGCTCTTTTCAAATTTACCACTTTCATGAGTGGCCGCCAAAATTTAAAAACGACGCCAACTTTACCCAAACCCCTTTATGATTTTTTTGTGACATCCTTTCAACTCACCGAAAAATAGTCCGGTCTTACCCGGGTGTACCTTACACCCTATTCTCAAGATACTAACTTCATAAATGTATACGTATAGGTAACCAACAACTACAGCACTCATCTAGGCTTTTGTTTTTATGTTGGCACAACAAAGTGGCTCCACTCCACCTGATCGTAAGTGAAGTTTGAATACAACTTTGTTTTGAATATCGAATGTCGAAAGTTAGAGTTATTTTAATGACATTTGTTCTTTTGATGGGTGTTAAATACAATATGTAAAAAAAAAATTATCGTTTTGAGTACGATTTGATGATCATCATCGTCATCATCATCATCATCATCATTTCAGCAATAAGACGTCCACTGCTGAACATAGGCCTCCTCTCTGGACTTCCACATGTAACGGTTAGATGCGACCTGCATTCAGCGTGTCCCGGAGACCTTCATAAGGTCGTCTGTTCATCTTGTGCGTGAACGTCCTACGCTGCGTTTGCCTAGCCGTGGTCTCCACACAGTTTGATGATTTTTAGGATCCCATAGCCAAAATGGCAAAACTGGAACCCAAACATTGGTCAATTGGTCATGTCCCGTCTGTCCGTCTGTAACAGCCGTTTTACTTGGGAACTATAAATATTGCAGTATTGAAAATTAAGAAGGAAATAATGTCGTATAAACCGCAACACAACAAGGCAAGGTATACGCAATCCTGAATTGAGTTTACCCATAGTAGGTCAGTATGTAGAACGTGACTGGGAAAACCTGTTACAGGCCTCCTGTAAGGCACTGGTCTCACGGCGAGCTAGGTACTAAAGGTATGAACTATCGGCTTTAAACACGAACAAAAGATAAGCACTCCCGTGTAAATAAAAGAGACACGGCGATACTCGCCCAGCCATCAGCTATCACTATCTTTAGTTCGTGTTTATAGTCCATAGCTCATAGCTTAGTAGCTCGCGGTGAGACCAGTGCCTTACTATATGTATACTTTACTGTGTATTAAATGTCATGTGCTATTAATTTTCCAATAAATAATTAATAATAAAATAATAATGTATGAAAGATTTTTATTTTTATATTTATTAATCAGAATGTACCGATTAATTGCTTCTTCTATTTTATACAAAACCTTTGAAATCCTCAAGACCTTTATATAATAATACCCTTAAGTCAATATCCAGTAATTTATTATAATTTTAGGTATGCCGTCGTATTATTTGTTAATAAACACAGTGTAATTTCTTGAGAAGGAAGGGTGTTTTCATTTTGTTCTGTTGTACGCTTGTAATTAATACTGTTCAGGAATAATTAATCTTAAATTACTTTTGTCGTATGGGACAACATACAGATGGCAGCGATTTGTACATTTACGAATATTTGTGTATTTCGATAGCACTATTCGGTTTGATCTTATTTCAGATATATTTTTAAGAAGCGCTTGTGGCCTAGCAGTAAAACGCACAGCTGCTACGCAGCGGTCGTGAGTTCGATCCCCGGCTCGTACTAATGAATTTTTCAAAAAACTTATGTATGAAATATCATTTGATATTCACAAGTGCTTTACCGTGTAGGAAACATGTATGCACCTTATGCAATGAAATTCAAATATGAACAGTAGGTAATCTTTCATAAAAAGTACAACGTTAGCACTTTAATGCCGCAAGTTTTGAGTTGATAGCGAAAGTATTTACAAGGAGTATAGCGAAAATAATGTTTCAAATAAAAAATATTCATGTTTTCTGTGCCAAAGGCTAAGATCTGGGATTACCTGTGAGTTCTTACGTAAGTTCTAGGGACGAAGGTATACTAACGATAAGATAATCACCCTTTGTTCCTGTCCCTACAGCATACGTAAAACTAGAGGTGTAATCTCGGCTTTATGGACATACAGTTACAAGTTATTTACAAAGAAACATACATACATACTTAGTATTGGTTTAATTGCAAAAAATATATAGTTAAGGGCTTAATCAAAACAAACTCAAGATCGCTTCCACTGCATTACGAAAGGTGGCGTACAAACTGTATCTGTCCAACATCTTTTGGCTGTAGAAAAAGGCATGCAAATGTTAATTTAGGCGCGTATTGTTGACTGCTCATAGAAAATTTTAATTCGACACTCTTTTACCACCTAAAGTTGCTTACGAGTAAGACTAGAGTTTCACTCGTAAATGCAAACATTGTGACGTTAATTTTTTTTCCTTAACTATGTACGATTTTTCGTACCTTTCGCTATCGCTGCCGCTTGTGCAATCGTTGCCGCCTATAAAATAGACCATTTGTTCAGCGTATGCGGCATACGTGGGCGCCGAACAAGCGACTACGAACACGCCTCTTAATATGAGTGGCTGTCATTTTAAGGTAAAACCTGGGGCGGGCTGTATTTACGAAGATTTAATGACAATTTCTGACAGGTTCACGTTGCTCATATTAAACTGTCTGTTTTGTATCACCTTGACCTAGTTTGCAAAAGAAATCGTAGCTTCATATTTCGATGTGGGGCAGACTTCCGCTTAATCATAAAGATATTTAACTAAATTATTTAAGTAAATGAGCTAAGTTGCATACGTAATCCCCATTAGAAGGTAGTAGCAGTAGTGTAGTGTGTCCACCATGTTGATGCCAATAGTGCTAATGCTGACTGTAACCATCATCAATTTTTAAATGAATGGTCAGTGACACTACAAACTGAGAGATATCCAAATCTGTTCTTAGGGTCTCACCAAACTAGTTGACGCCGTTTCGGCTAATCGCGCACGGAAAAAGCTTTATGTCAACGCAATAAGAGCGAAGACATCGTAAATCGGCTCGGCCCACGCGAAACGACGTCTTTCGACGGGAAAACGGCGTTTTGCCGTAAAGCTGTTCGCATTCGTACGACCCCGTTTGCAGCCTAAAGGTGATATCAGACGGCTCATTTTTCGTTCATTTTTTCGTTTCATTCGGCATCTTTCACTTAAAATGACACGTCTGACCACGGAGTGAAACAAAAGTGCCGAATGAATTCATTAGTGAACCGATCCAACAATGTTGGATATTTTCATTCGGCATCTTTCACTCGCACTCCGAATGAACGGAAAATTAACAGTTCATTCCGTCTGAACACGGAATGAACTGTTCACTCGGATACCGCCGTACGGTGCCGGAAAGAGTTGAACGGCTCCGATCACGGCCGAGTACCTACGATAAGGACCGGTCAGAGCTGGCGTTCAGCGTTCAGCGTCTTCGACGGCCGAACATAGCCGACGACGGCCGAAAAGAGCCGATGACGGCCGAAGTAGCTACTGATGCGTTTGTATTTATTCATTTGAATTATTACCCACATTAAAATCTGCAATAGATCTGACAACACGAAGTAATACTGTCGTAATCATACACGTCTGTTCAATTTCAAACTAGTTACTAACAACTAGTCTCCAAAAATGAGATTTACGATTGCCGATCACCCGCTGTCCTATCTATCTGTTCGTCGGACTCAGCGGCTGTACGAGTGCTGTCTGACGTCTCGACGGCAGGACGGAGCACGGGAGAGCCGACCGCCGCTTTACAACTGTCGCGATAGCAAATCGCAGGCGATCGAGCGTTTCTACGGCCGTAAGGAGGGTGAGACTGCTTAACGCAGGTGTTCAACCGCGGAGACGGTCGATCGGCTAAATGCGAATAGTGTGGTGTAAAACACTCGGCGAAAGCCGACTCTGCGTCGATTGGTTTGGTGAGACCCTTAAGAACCATGCCATTATTATTAAATCTAAAAACGAAGCTATGGTTCCTAAGAACAAATTTTGAGAACACTACCATGAACATCTTTATGTTTAATTTACATGAACATACAAATACATGTTCGTAAACAATTAAGAACATCATTGACTCCTAAATGAAAAATAATTATTATTGGTAGTAATAAAATAATGCATGATATCATGACTGTATTGTAGGCACGTAATTCAAAGGATTACAGAAGGATTTTTAACCAAAACTAAAACGGAGACTCACTACTCTTCAGTCAAAAATATGAAAATTTTTGAGGAGTAGCACGTCGGGCGTTGGTCGCGGATACTCCATGATGAGGATCCTCTAAATGGATCTGGATGGATGGACTCAAATTATGTGAGTAACCCGTTCGATAAAATTTTAAATCCATTTTGGTTCGGAACTATAACCATGATCGCTATCTACATTCGTTACTCACTAAAACTTAAACAAAACCAAACAAACAAGCACATTATATCACAGTTGAATCTAAACTCAATTTTTCGCAAGATAAGCACTCGAAAAGTCCATAGCAAGCTGCCAAAATCGTAAACGCAGAGAAAAGAATCAAACAATAAACATGGCGAGCGTTTCCGAACTCATCTCGAAAAATATGAAATAATGATATTGCCTTTGGCAGTATGCGCGGTGCCATAGTCTCGAAGATGTCCCGGCACGTTTAAAAAAGTAACGTAGGAAGCCAAGTCGAACGGTACGGTTGGTTGGATTGGTTAAGGAAATACACCAAAAAATGTGCTATGTCAAACACATTTGGCTTGAAATATCGAACGCATTCTTTAGTCAAAATTATAAGCTTTATACTTTTTATGTCATGCCCGTTTGTCTGTATATTTACAAACTTTAGTGATGTTACCAGCGCTCTTAGACAAGTTGCCAATCGCTAGCGCTTAGTCGTCAATCGTAAGCGAAAGGCAGCTAACTGTCTTTGTCGCACTAATATGAAACAGCGACAGAGAGGGGAAACTACGATACGCTACTAAGCGTTAGCGATTGGCAACTTTGCTTAGCATCCTGGCCTGTCCAACTAGCGCGGTCGGTTCGAACTGTCAGTGCCATCCCGAGGAGTACATCAGTAGGGCCTCACGGCAAGCGGTGACGCACGTCGCGCACTCGCGAATGTTGTTCGTCGAATATCTACGTACTAATTCGATCGCTGTCAGAGAATTGATTATAACAATAAAAAAAGCAATATAAAAAAGGCAGTAATTGAATATTAAGATTGTATATTATTTAAAAGGAAGCAAACTTATTTTTCAGATAGGTACGAGTTACACTATAGAAAGAGAGCGCACGACAATTAGCGTTGGCATTTACCGTTGCGCGGTGGGAATTTGAACTTCATAGTACTTATCGTAGCAAGAGTCATTATTTCTTTAAACGGGTTTTTGAACATGGTTTTTTGAACCCGTTTACAGGTGCTACAATTGTAAATTTACTGTTTCTCCAATCGAGGGCGTCTATAGGCTACAGATACCGCTTACCATCGGAATCGTTATTAGTAATAATTTTATGTTGGTGGCAAACAAGCACATGGACCGTCAGATAGTAAGCGGTATCGGTAGCCTACGAAGATCTGTGATGTCAGTAACACTGATATTTTACCGTACTTGGAGAGGCCTATGTCACATTTTGTGCCTATGACCAGCAGTGCACTTGAAATAGGCTTATAATGATTAGGTAATGTGATTTCATCATATTGCGCAGCTAACTGTTTAAAAAGAAAGAAAATTTACTTAATTAACTAGCACAATACAAATTAGGTATATTAATTATAAATAACAACATTTATAATAACAAATTGCGCTAAATGGGCCGCACTCAGCTTTGGTATCACGAAATGAGCCACATGGCGACGACGTGGTATGTCCGCCGAAAGACTGGCTTCTCGCTGAGGGTGCAGCAGCTGCGGTCGCGCCACTACGTGCACTTCAGCTCGTTTGTGGTGCGCGTGCCGCGCCCGCTGCAGGACACCATCGCGAGTGTAGACTTCTGGCCGAAGGGCGTTGTGTTTCGGCGGTTCCGGGGCTATCTGCCGAACCCTACGCCAGTTCAGATGACTCGTCAGAGCCACGCTGTTGTTTCACCTAAATCTACTTAATATATATATATTTTTTTTATATGTACCTTTATCGGTGTATCTTGATTTGTATATCTTTTAATTTTAGTTTCATGACGCATTGGTTTAAACTGTAATGTCGTGTGAACTTTTGTTTCAATAAAATAAAATAAATAAAAAATTAATGGCACATTTTGCGACGCTGATTTTCAGTGAAACCCAATACATGGACTAGGTGGCGCTAATACAAACTATACATACAATTACAACAAGCATGTACTGTATTTTATAGGTAGATTGCGAAGGTATATTTTAATTTTAGTAGGTATCAGAGTTATCTTTACTTTTTAATTTTCGTTTAATTTGTAATTAATTGAAATACTCAATACTCAATACTCAATCTTTATTGCACTTATAATGTGGTTTACAAGGTGTTACACAGTAAGTTACAGAGACATTATAACCCTGTTGGGCACGGCAATTTTTTTGTCGAGAGAGGGAGGCTTATAATTAAAGTAAATTGGTATTCTGGTATCTACGGCACAATTTAAGCGGCTACTAATTAAATATTGGAACTATGTTATTGTTATTACATTTTTTGTTTTGTATGTATTTTTTGTGTTTATAATGATTTTAAGTTATTGTATAGTTTTAGGTTGGTGTATAATTTTATTGTTGTACTATTTTGTAATCTAATATTAAATATGTTATTTGTTCTTGTTTATTCTAATGAGTTGTTGATTGATGAATACAATATATTTATATGTTACAATAAAAGCATATAAAATCATATGAATGTAAACATCTAGATTCAAGCCTTACAAATATCATGCGTATGTGTTTGTGTGCGCATGCATGTGTAGGTATGTGATGTCAGATGTGTGTGTATGTGGCGTATGTGCGAGAGACCGATTTTGCGAGGAGGGGGGGGGATTGTGTATGTGCACGGCTACCTAGGACGTGTATTTTTTCACTCTCAACACCGTCCCCAAGTGACGTTGCAAAGACCGTCCCACCTTCGTGGGATGCGACCCGGCCACAGCTGCAGTAGCGGAAACGCGGGAGCAGCCACACATACTCCAAGAGGAGTATCGTTGGTATATTCAGTGTATTTTTGCTTAGCCAATAAAAAAATCTTCATCATCATCTCAGCCATAAGACGTCCACTGCTGAACATAGGCCTCCCCTCTGGACTTCCACATGTACCGGTTAGAAGCGACCTGCATCCAGCGTGTCCCGGTGACCTTCACAAGGTCGTTTGTTCATCTTGTGGATGGGTATGTCAAAAAAATCTTCAGGCTTATTTTAAAAGTCGATACAGTTGTCTATCAAAGATATAGGGGAAAACGCATGCAACTCCTTCAAAGCTTACTTATTTCAATTTTAAAACAGCTCCATGCGCCATGCGTGCTTCAAACGAAATGGCGGCATCTTGAAAACTTTTAATCCCGATTTTCTCTTTGAGCCATCCCTTTTAACTTTTGGATTCCCCTCGCGTTAGTTCCCCAATGTTGAATACGTTTGGCTTATTGCAAGATTCGCTTGCATCATCATCATCATCATCAGCCTATGATAGTCTACTGCTGGACATAGACCTCTCCTATTAACTATGCGTATAGACGCATTAGGAGGTAAATGCCCATAATTGCCACGCTGGGCTAACGGATTGGCGATCGCAGTAATGTGTCCACTATGATGACGCTGCTTCCCGTGTCCATGATGAATGGTTAGTGACACTTAAATCCCTTAGTCGACTCTTACAACTCCCGCGGGAAGAGTTGGGAGATTCGCTTGCATCGAATGTGTTTAAATTATTCAGTTCAGGCCTAACTGCGAACTTCGAAATTTGTATATTTTGATTATTTGTCTCAGTCACTCCAATGACCCGTGAATGCGCCGTGTGGTGTCACATTAGATGACACACCGCTTGCGTGGCGTGCACTCGCGCGTATCCAGCAAAACCGTGTGCGGGTGAATATCTGAGCGTTTCAACCGCCTAATTTTAGTTGCATAATTTTTGCCGAAGTTTCTGAACGTCTCAATGTTATACTTCGTCATTTGTATAAGGTACCGTGCCTCCTTCTAATGACAAAGTAACACATTGCAACGAATAGAATTTTCGGAAAAAAATATGCCACCAAAATTAGGCGGTTGAAACGCTCAGATATTCACCCGTGCCATCTACTATGATATTTACATAAGCTACAATGCGCACGCCACACATACGCGCACGCGCATTGCTGCACACGCATTGGGTGTGACTCAGCCTTTAGGATTGAAAATTCTATAAAAAAATTAAACGCGTGCAACTACTGCTGCGATTAACGCACAATACAATCGCGGCCGTGTGGTGACGGCAGTAAGAATACATGTGTCACCACCCCAACTCCTCCTGCGGGTGTCGTAAGAGTCGACTAAGGGATTGAAGTGTCACTGACCACTATTTGATAAAAGATTGATGATGGGCAGCAGCGTCATCATAGTGGACACATTACTGCGATCGCCAATCCGCTTGCCCAACGTGGCGATTATGGGCATTTACCTCCTAATGCGTCTATACACATAATTAAAAGGAGAGGCCTACGTCCTGCAGTGGACTATCATAGGCTTATGATGATGATGATGATGACAATCGCGCGTTTATTACTACGGAACGCAATGAACATGTTTTTTGGCTAAAACAAAAAGGAAACAACAAAAATAATATAAATCCACTAAACACCGGTTTAAAATAGTAAACAGACTGATGAACGTATTTTTAAGGAAAAAGAATAAGTAATTACCGAATCTCGATTCTATTTGGTTAACAAATTCTGTGGATTGTTACTTTTTCATGGTAATCCTCGATTTACTGTTGATTTAACGTTTTTGACTTGTTAATTTTTTTAGTGTTGTCAATGTTACACTACAGAAACCATAATATTAATATTATGAACTTACATAATACGGTTAGTTTCCACAATTTTCACTTTAATTTTTTATGTAAGTATTTATTAAAGTAAATATATTATAATCCCACGAATCAAAAACTTGAATCGAAAAAAAATTTTTTTTTGTTATTCTGGAGCCGTTGTCGAAAATATTAAGGTTAGAAAAAAACTTTCTCATGAATCCCGTATTATTTTTAAAAGACCTATTGAACGATGCACCACACTATACAGGGATGTCGTTTCGATTTGCGTTAAATTAGACAGGTTACTTGGGACATTAATAGAAGTTGTCTGGTATATCGGTTTTTGCAATATTCGATAAAAAGTTTTTTTTTTGGTTTTCATACATAATAAATGAAATGGTAAGTGTGAAGAATCAAATAAAAGTTAATCTCAGGTGACTGACGGCACATGTCAAAATAAGTACCAAACATTAGAATGTAATAAAGGTTGCAATACACATGTTCAGTGATTAAATTTATTTTTTTAATAACTCAATAACAGTAAGAGTTAAAACACTAGTTTCTTAGAGAAATTAATTAGGTTTGACCCAATTAAGCTTCTTTTAAAGTTATAGCATATGAAGAAAAACAAGCTGTAGAATTACAGCAAAATATAAAATCATCCCCTTTTTACGAGTAGGAAGGACCCGATTTTTTTTTTCTTTATTTCATCCTACCACTTTGATGGCGTGATTATTAGATATGTATACTTATACGACATTGTAAATTTCTAGTACTTACCTACAGGTACTAACGGTCAAGAGGTATGCTCCTGACCAACAGACGGACATGGTGAATCTGAATCTATAAGGATTATAATTATATACAGGGTGGAAAGAGACGACGTTCCTTCCCGCTACCGACCGAGTCTATCAACCATTACGATGAACTTTCAGTATGGGACCAACATCGAAAGCGTACATGAAGACTTTATTTTTCCATACTATTGAACTCTTACTAATCACCATACCCGGGATAACTGGGGGCAAGTTATAGGGATTTGATATCGATTAAAAAGATGTCGATATAATTAGAATAATAGATATTGTTGAACATTCTCGATTACAATACAGAGGTTCAATGTCATATCTGATATCGGGCCTCTTCAGTTAGTAAAAGTATGCAGATATCATTTTAATCCCCTGTGTAAAAGTATAACTATTGTGCATAAAATTAGTGTTTAAATAGTGTTAAGGTTTCAGTTAATATAATCTGCTTCAAACAATAACTGGAAATAGTGTAATATAGGACTTGAGTGCAGTAGCTGTCAACGAACGAATTATCGCCGTTGGAATTTGGTGTTCAAATAAATCAGGGGAAGTATTTTGTATTATTTTGTTACACTAACATCACATTTCTATTCAATTAATATCGTGTAACTACATTCTTACATAGCTCACGTATGTGAGCAACGTTTATTCTCATACATTGGCGTAGTGCTGTCTCTCTTTGCTTGACGTATTTGTGGAAGCAAAGTTGATGCAAAACACAATTGCCCCAGACATTACTGACACAATCACACACATTTCAGTATTACTTTCTTGGTCATAAATTGAACATATTAAATTACTTAAATGGAATGATTTCTATCTTCAAAATTTAAAGCTAAATTTTTCTTTTCTTTTACATTGTTCTAGTTACTTTATATTACTTACTAGAATCATTGGAATTCATTTGTTCTTTTTAGTCTAAATATCTTACAGTGTCAATATGTTTTCAGTACAAACCACAAAAGCTGTTACACGCAGTGATGCCATGGCCGCCAAATTAAAACAGGCTCTCAAAGATCTCAAAGATGAAACTGAGTTTAATAAAAAACTTCTACAAGAACAGGAAGAAAGTGAAAAACAATTTGAGCTTGTTGTCCGGACAAACACTTCTCTGAAAGCCCAGCTCGCAAACCAGGATATTGAGTATGAAAATATGCAGGGCGAACGGGATGAATTACTACTGGAAGTGGAGCAGTTCAAGCATTGTCGTGACACACATGAACAGGCTTTACAACGGATTAGAGACCTGGAACATCAGCTGGTGGAGATGGAGGCATACCGTCCACTGCATTCTGCTTGCAAATATTGCTCCGGCCAACCACATAACAATTTAAGTATTTTTGATGAATTCAATAGTTCTAAGGTAGACATGTTGCATGACAGTTTAGTAAGCCCCCCAGAAATTGATATAATAGATTTGACAGAGTCTATTCACAAAGACAGCAATATTGTTATACTGAAGAAATCAAAAAGGATAAAAAGATACTTAAAACTGAAAAGATTTATTAAGAAATCCAACTTGTTATTAAAATGTCATAAACTTTTATTTAAAACAATTCAGGGCACGTCAAACAGTGTGGACTTAAGTGTCGAACTTTTAAATTGTCAGAACCAGCTGGACAGCACAGTGGAGGAGTTGAATAATCGGTCCACAGAAATGAAAATATTAGAAGACAAGTTGAGAGATCTCAATAATAAACATGAACTTTCTACTAAAACATTACAGGAATACATAGCTTTCATGTCTAATGTTCTAGAACCTGGGAGCGGGATTCCTCTTCGATTGGACTCGCCGCAGCCACCGACGCGCCCGTCGTCGGTGTCGCCCGCAGCTCGCCCGCCCACACCGGGCCTCTCCACGCCGCGCCTGCCCGTGCCGGGCGTCCCTACACCACGCCTGCTCGTGCCGGGCGTCTCCACACCACGTCTGCCCGTGCCGGGCGTCTTCACGCCGCGCCAGCCCGTGCCCCGCCTCTCCACACCTTGCCAGCCGACGCCGGCTCGCCGCGCGCTGCGGCTCCCCTTGCCGCGGCCACCTGTGCCCTCGCCCCGCAGGCCCCGGCCGGCGCCCCGGGCCGCCGCGCCCGCTCCGGCGCCCTCGCCCCCTCGCCTGCCCCGGCGGCCTCCAGCCCGGCGCGTCCCGGCCCACAGCCCCGCACGGTCGTCTACTCCGATGACATCGGGGCCGGCCTCGGGGCGTTGCTGAGCGGCTCTCTCCGGCAGAAGGTCACCAATGTGTGTATGCGCGGCGCCTCCGTCGAGACTATCGCGGACCGTATGGCGAAGGATACGTTCGATAGGGGCACGACTCTCGTCGTGCACCTAGGGAATAGTGTAGGCGTGAGGAAATCGCACCTGGGAGCGCTCGTTCGAACCCTGTCAGATATTGAGCGACGTGGAATTTGTAAAATTATTCTGTGCGCCTTTCCTTACGCGAGTAACGCTTCGTATGGGCACAACATTAGAGTGTCCGAATTAAATTCCACGTTGTACAATGTGACATGTTACAACTGTAACTATCATTTCTTCGATCTGAATCGATTTTATAGAAGAAATTGTTTAATATTCGAATTGTATGATAGCCATATGTATATATCTAAAGAATGTAAAGAGACAACAGCCGACCTACTCGCGTACAACATAGAGCCGCCGGCGGCCGGCGGCGGCGCGCGCGCCGTACATTTAAACTGACAGCCGAGACAGCGGAGAAGCCCCGGCAGATGCTGCTGGTCCATCAAAATATACAGGGCTTCTCCAGCAAGGAATTAGAAGTGGGTCTTTTCTTAGAGTCTTTAGATGTAGACATTATGTGTGTGACGGAACACTGGCTCGATGAATGCCAAATGCCTTTATTTAATTTTCATAATTACGAGATAGTTAGCTCGTTCAGTAGAAAGTCGGCCGTTCATGGGGGCTCGTTGATTGTATTGAAAACTAATTGTAAATGTAAGGAGAGAAAGGACATAGTCAAGCTTTCTATTGAGCGAACTATCGAAATAGCTTGTGTGGAAATGGAGAATCACATTATATTGTGTGTCTATAGACCACCTTCTTCAGATTTTACCGTGTTTGAGTCTACGATGGAAGATGTATTGAGACGTGTGTTTGTTAGCAGTAAGAAAATAATTGTTTGTGGCGATTTTAATGTAAATTTATTAGATCTCACGCATGCACACACAGTAAGAATATCAAACTTATTTCAGTCGTTTGACTTATCTCCGCTGTTTAATGACCCCACGAGGATAACCGCCAGCACTGCGACATGTTTGGACAATATATTCTGTAATGTTGAAGCTACGGAGAAATCGATCATTAGCTGCTTTAACTCGGATCACTGTGGTCAAAAAGCCTACTTCGAAGTCAATATTGTGAAACAACAGCAAGTAATTACATATAGGCCCATCACTGTAACTCGGATGGAAAGGTTTAGAGAAGATGTTAATTCCAGGGTACAGGCACTCATTCCCGATACGAAAGATCCTAATGCACTGTACAAGGAGCTTTCGAATGTCATACAAACTGTACACAAAAATATTTTCAAGCTCAAAACATTGAAGCAAGACTCAGTAAAAACAAGGTTTGGCGATTGGGCTACTGTTGGCATCCATAAAAGCAGGAATAGAATGTATGAGCTTTATGAAATGAGAAATTATAACCATGATGGGAAATTCTTGGAATACGTAAGGAATTATTCCAAAGTGTTTAAGAAAGTTTGCGCCGCTGCCAAGTCTGCCTATATAAGTAACAAAGTCAAGTCGGCAGACAACACTGTAAAAGCGACCTGGAATGTGATACGCTCTGAAACTGGAAAGACAAAACCCCGTGACGGCCAATACAAACTGAGAGTGGATGACCAAATCTTGACTGCGGACTTGGACGTTGCTGGCGCCTTTCAACACTTCTTCATCAACATAGCCAAAGATACTACTGAAAACTTGAATTCGTCTGTGACTAAGGCTGGCTCATTCTTGGATATGAACAATATCAAACCATGGAACAAAGATTTTCACTTTCAGTATACAGACCCAAATGAGATCATCAAAATGTTCAAGTCCTTGAAATTGAAGAACTCCGAAGACCTTTGGGGAATCTCTGTGAAAGTCATGCAATCTGTTATCGATGTTATTGCACCGTACTTAGCAAATGTGTTTAATGCTTGTGTAAGAGAATGTGTGTTTCCCGATCTAATGAAGTACAGCAAAGTGATTCCTCTATTTAAATCAGGAAACAAATATGACCTTGGAAACTTTAGACCTATATCCATACTTCCTGTTCTGAGTAAAGTGTTTGAGAAAATTATATTGAACCAACTGGTTCAACATTTCAACAGGAATGAACTACTTCAGAATCAGCAATTTGGGTTTACAAGAGGTCGTTCAACTACAGACGCCGCCTCAGTACTAATCAAGCATATTTACGACGCCTGGGAAAATTCGCAAGATGCTATTGGTGTCTTCTGCGACCTCTCCAAAGCATTCGATTGCGTGGATCATGATACACTATTACACAAGCTAAAATACTATGGATTGTCAGTGGAAGCTCTCCACCTTGTCTGTTCTTACTTAAATTTAAGAACCCAGAAAGTGGTTGTAAATGGAACTGAGTCTTGTGGCAAGACTGTAAAGCTTGGAGTACCTCAGGGTTCTATTCTGGGGCCTTTCCTCTTCCTGGTGTACATAAATGACTTGCCGAACCTTGTAAAAGATAAATGTGACATAGTTCTGTTTGCTGATGATACATCGTTAATTTTCAAAGTTGACAGAAAACAAATTGACTACAGACAAGTCAATGAAACTTTGAAAGAGGTATCAGAGTGGTTCACAGCAAATAATTTACTTCTTAATGCGAAGAAGACCAAATGTGTAAGATTCTCGCTTCCAAATGTAAGAAAGTCTGAAACTATTATCACGTTAAATGGTGAGAAGCTAGACCTTGTTGATAATGCACTTTTTCTGGGCCTTACCTTGGACAGCAATCTGCAATGAGCTCCTCACATATCTATCCTGGCAAAAAGGCAGAGCTCTGCCGCGTATGCAGTTAGAAGAATCCGACAGTTCACTGACGTGGAGACAGCTCGCCTAGTTTACTTTAGTTACTTTCACAGTATTATGTCTTATGGCATACTGGTTTGGGGCAAAATCTGCTGGGTCCTTTAAAAAGCTTTCTGACATTCACAGCCGCAACACACGGAACAAGCATAAGTTATTGGTTACCAAGTTTCGTCTACAGAAAGTAAAAAAGTCGTTTGTTGGAAACTGTGTTACCTTTTTCAACAAAGTACCCTTAGAGGCATGGGAACTGCCCTATAATTCATTCAAAATGTACATCAAAAATGGTCTTCTCAAAAAGGGTTATTATAAAGTTGACGATTACTTGAATGACGAGGAACCATGGCCGTGTCTTCAGTCTCAAGAGCTGTCTTAGATTTACATGACATTGACTTGAATACATATTAGTTATGTATTTTGTAGACTTAGTTTATAAGACTGTTAGCTTAACAGCCTCTTTATTATTATTTTTTTTTTTTTTTTGACGTTTGGAGAGCCTTTACACCTCCAAAATTATTAATTTTATTTATTATTCTTAGCATTTAATTTCTTTGACCGTGGAGACCTTTTACATCTCCTCACTTAATATTTATTTCACCATGGAGCCCATTTATCTCCTTATACCTATAGCAAAATTTTGACTTATTGGATACATAATAATTATGTATTCTGTAGCACTAGTTCACAAGACTTTTAGTTTAACTGTTTTCTGACATGAAACATTTGTTTCATATACCTTTTTATTGACATTTGGAGATTCTTTACACCTCCAAATCATTATTATTATTATTTATTAACTGACATTGGGGACACTTTACATCTCCAAAATTATGTATTATTGACATTAGAGAATAAACATCTCTAGTTTAATTTAATATTAGAGTTTATTTTACTGTGATGTCATATTTAAATAGGTATTGGCTGTTGTCTTTTAAATAATAAGAATAGTTGCTTTGTGATTGTCACTAAATTGTCACTAAATTGTTAATTTTCTATTTTATTATTATTGTTAAAATCATGACGATTAGAGACCTTTTACATCTCTAAATCTTAATATCTCTTTATTCTGACAACTAGAGGACCTTTACATCTCTAGTAGTATTAGATATAGATACTTAATAATGTTGCGAACTTGTACAATGATAATTATTTTTGTTTAATATTATGGTCCTGTATTTATTTCTGTCTTTATAAAAATGTCTATAATAATCTTTTTTTTTTTTATGTAATACATTCTTTAATGCATGTTATTTTAATAAGATGTATTATTATACTGTTTTGAAAAAATAAGTCCACCTGAGTTTCTTACTGGTTCTTCTCAGGAACGGCGTAGGGTTTGAACCAGTAGTAGATTTTTTTCTCTCATGTCAGACGATTCGAAAGTGCTTATTAATAAGCTTACTTGAATAAAGAATAGTTTGACTTTGACTTTGACTTGAATCAAAATGACAATTTAAATATTGATATTTTAATATTGTTTTGTATATTTTGCAAACTATTTTAAAATAAACGCGTTTAAATTTATTTTTTATTTTAATTGAGGAGTAAGTACCTAATATTTATTTATACCGAATAACATTTTAATGTTGTCATTCACAGTAACATCGATATATTTTTAGTCGATAAAATATTTTGCTACATCACTTTCGTATAAATGCCCCGAGTTATCCCAGGTATGCTAATCACTCACTATGTATGAGGGGTTCATTTTTTTTTTAATATTTCGATGTTGGTCCCATACTGAAAGTTCATCGTAATCGTTGGTAGAGTTAGTCAGTAGCGGGAAGGAACGTCGTCCCTTTCCACCCTGTATAGTTCACTACGGAACCCTAAATACTTGTGATTCTCATAAATCCCGAATATTCTGCGACGGAGCCATTGAAACACGTGTATTGTGATACCCACGGGAACTCCTTAAATAATTAAGTGGGTCTCTTAGCTCGAGATTGATCTTGTCGGATATATATTATTGCGGTGACTGTGGATATCTCAAAGGATTTTGATACTTGGTGACTTTAGATGTGGTCTAATAATCGTGGGACTTGTAGAGAAAGATGACATTCATGATACTTGCTTAAATATACTATTCGTCAATACAAAACAAAAAATGTAAACAAACCTAAAAACATTCATTATTTCATAATCATTCACTTTTAGAATACAATCTTGGTTTTATTTCCAACTAAAAACCTAAAACCTTGAATTTACATAATGTTTTTATAAAAAAAATATATTGGTTAGTATTAACTTAAAAATATATCTGCGAATGTTTTTCAACTGTGTTATTCACTAAGGAAACCGCTTTGCTGTCAGCGCTGCGGCAGCGTCGAGCCTAAAAATGGTATTCACTAATGTACTTTAAACGACACTAGTGCTCGGCGACGAATGCGGTGTGAGCTGGAACTACACTGCGTCGAGAGTTTGACGTTTAATGTACGAACTTCGTATTCTCTAACGAAAAACAGCGACGAACTCGCCCACATCCTCGCTCACAGCCTCGATTCCTAATGTCAAATCAAACAGCTAGGATTTTAGACAAGGCTGTCTCGACGTGGAGCTCGTTGACGAACGCAGCGTTGAATGTGTGAATAAGAGAATAGCATAGCCGGATACGTGTCAAAGTCATATTATAAGGACAAACGGGTCTTAATCGCGTAAACTTACGTTTAATTTTATCCAGTCTGCCTGCTGCGACCACGGGTGTAACGTCATGCTCGAAATAAAATTGTTATTTTGAGATGTTTCTAGAAAGGCTTATAGTTCCAATTGAGTGTACCTCGTACATACTTTTACTTTACTTAACTTAGTTTTCAAAAAACCAAGTAATTTTGTTTATTGTTTCGTCCATGTGGTACGTGTACCTATATATCAATGCAAAATGGTGTCGCGATGCCATCTTTGTGTCCCTAATCCGTCTTCCTGATTGGGCAATTAATATACATTTAAATCGATTGAGACATGGACTTGAGTGCCTAAGGGGTTCTACTTGCGTGCATTCACTAGGCACTCTCTAAAAATATTCGTAATAGATAATAATTACTACATTATTCAAATAACACTTACCTATGATTCGATTTGGTAATTTGGTGTTAATCGTTCTGTATTTTTTTGTGTATGTCAATTCCCAACCAATACACCGTGTTTTTATTAATTTCCATTAAATTGGACAGGTTACTTGGGACATTAATAGAAGTTGCCTGGTATATCGACTTTTGTTAATTTCGTATTTTTTTTTGTTTTCATACATAATAATTCTAATGGCAAGTGTGAGAGAACCTTAAGAATAAGATCTCAGGCGACTGACGGCTGCTGACGCCACATGTCAAAATAAGTAACATTAGGATGTAATAAAGGTTGCAATACACTTGTTCAGTCATTAAGCTTATTTTTTTAAAAACACGGTGTATATCGAAGAAATTCATTTCGCTAAAGATCACTAGCCAACCACCATTATTACACAGACATGTCATATCTTTCGCAAAGCATCATGTCAGCCTCCGTAGCCTAGTTGGTTGTGATCCTGCCTACAAAGCTGGAAGTTACGGGTTCGAATCCCGGTGAGGGCATTATATTAACTCGCCCACAACCTCGTTCATAGCCTCGATTCCTAATGTCAAATAAAACAGCTAGGATTTTAGGCACAATGCTGTCTCGACGTCGAGCTCGTTGACGAACGCAGCGTCGAATGTGTGAATAAGAGAATAGCATAGCTGTACCTATGAAATTATATAATTTCCAATGGGTCTTATATCTGAAAGACTATGATTATACCATTTGAGTAATGGGCCCGCTAATAACCGGATTTTGCTTAACAATTATGTGCACGCAACACTGGCACTTAAGCCATAAACCTCAACGGCCATTTTTCCATGATTACAAGCACTTTGAACGGGCATTTCTTCAAAGTTGATGTAATTGAGTTCCAAAGCCTAATTGCCGGTAGTTGTCGGTTTTGCAATAAACTCGGGGGATATTCTGGAATCGTGCGAAATGAGTTTACAGCTCCATGTAGAACCAAAGTTTTTTTTTTAATACCACGTCGGTGGCAAACAAGCATACGGCCCGCCTGATGGAAAGCAGTCACCATAGCCTATGGGCGCCTGCAACCCCAGGGGTGTCACATGCGCGTTGCCGACCCAATGAGAACTTGTACACTCCTCTTTTGAAGAACCCCATATTGTAGTCCATCGGGAAAACCTCGGCAGGGAGCTCATTCCACAGACGGACCGTCCGTGGGAGGAAGTTCCTCTGAAACCGCACGGTGCGCGACCATTATAACCGATATAGCTCTCCGAATCGTTAAACTGAAGTGGCAGCGGGCGTGGCACGTTGCACGTAGAACCGAAGGCCGTGGGGCGGGAAGGTTCTCGAGTGGCGACCATGTACCGGAAGGCGCAGCGTGGATAGGCCTACCACAAGGTGGACTGATGACCTGGTGAAGGTCGCAGGAGTCCGTTGGATGCGAATGGCGCAGGACAGCAGCGGAAAAGAACTACAGTAAGCTAAATTGAGACCTCCTGGGTCGCGTTTCATAAAGTTACATTGTACAATTTCGCTGTTTGCCTCTCTAACGCACGCACTGAGTGGCTATAAAGAGAGGCAAACAGCAAAATTGTATTTTGTAACCTTATAAAATGCGATCCTGGTTAATGTCCACGGCCAACATTTAAAGTTTCCTAGCTATATCGACCCGATTTTATTATTTGAAATTTACACACCTTATATTAAATAAATTCAAAATCGTCATTTAAAAGTGCATTTCATCATCTAACGTGAAAACAGTTCAATATTGCCATCAAAAACACTTTCCAGTTCCACGCTAGTGGAATACCTAGTAGACTTTGCAGATTTTTAAAAAATGAGTGGAGTCTTTCTAAGCTAGTCTGATGAACATTTTGTTGTAATTTGCACGTGATTTTTTTTCTTCCTTTACAAAATGACTGTGATAAGGGCTCTGCGGCTGGGCTGCTGCTTATGTTCGAAATACTTGTATTTTAAAGTACCTATTCTATACGACGAACAAGACGAAACTATAAGGGTTAATATTTTAGTAAGGAACCCTAAAAACGTGAATTTTTTCGCAGTTTTCAGAATAGCGGCCTCACTCGCTGTCTAGGGGTTGCATGATTGCGTTGCAGCGGCGGCTTCAATTTATTGTTTTTTATGCTATTAGGTTAACGCTGTTACAGCCAGTTAGAACTTTACTACACTTTAAGGAACGTTTTCCATACAAAAAACAAGTAAACCATTCGTCAGTAGAAAACAAAAAAAATGTAAACCAATCTAAACACTTGCATTATTCCATAATCTCACCCTTATAGAACACAATCTTAAGGGGGATTTAGACCGAACGAGCGAATGCTCATTCTATCCCTAAAGGTGCGTTAAAACAAAAGAGCATTCGCTGTTCCAGCGCCCGTTCTACGAAATCAACCAATCACGTTTTGTGTACCGATCGAATTTCGTAGAGTGGGAGGTTAGAACAGCGAATGCTCTTTTAGTTTGAACGCACCTTTACTCTACGAAATCAATGAATTTCGACGAATCACGTTTTGTGTAACGAACGAATTTCGTAGTGTGGGGGATAGAAATTTAAAATATTTGGTAATATTTAAAAAAATCGGTAATATTTGGTAATCATACAAGTTCTTATTGGGTCGGCAACGCGCATGTGACACCCCTGGGGTTGCAGGCGCCCATAGGCTACGGTGACTGCTTTCCATCAGGCGGGCCGTATGCTTGTTTGCCACCGACGTGGTATAAAAAAATATTTATATATTACCGATTTTTTAAATATTACTATTTATTAGTACTAATGTTAAAATATATCTGCGAACATGTTCCACGATATGTGTCAAACTCGTCTAATACTTTAGAAAGTCAGCCATATTTTGTTTACACTTTTTTGTTTTCTACTGGTTAACAGTATAGGTATATTAAGTAATTAAACTGATTCCGTCCGTACTACGTTGGCAGTGACCCTGTCTACCCAACTGGATGACCCAGGTTCAAATCCTGGAGCATATTATTTGTGTGATGAGCATGGATATTTCTGCCTATGTTATTTTGGGTGTTTCTACGTGTATTATTCTGAATAATATTGTCACTTACCCCCATATTCATAAATAAACGTCTGCTAACTTAACAAGCCGCTAAGTATTGTTTGTCCCTTTTACTCTCATGGACACATTGTCAAAACCCAAAGGGACAAAGAATTATTAGCGGCTTGTTAAGTTAGCAGATGTTTATAAATAAGGGGATAGTGCCCACAACACTTGATTGAGTTGAGATTGAGAGAAAATAGATGGAAGCCGGCAAGTTTATATAGAATAGCATAGAATAGAATATTATTTATTTGGCGATTAAATGGTACACTTACAAAGAAATTGATAAAATTATAAACACACCAAAAAGGTTGCCACTCATGATATTCATATGATATTTTTAACTTCAAAGGTCAGAATTCCGCTGTTATATTTTCCCTTTCCTCATGGCCACATTGTGTAACTGGAACGATACGTCTCTAAAGTTGTCCTAAAAAGCTAATAATACTTCAGAAGACTTCAGTTTAGTACTAATCCAAGTTTTGAACATGCTCTCGAAAGTTCCATTGGAGTCGTTGCTCGAGTCCGGTTGCACAAAGTCAAATTAGGTTCAAAAGTTGGTCCGATATGTTGTCCATTTGCATTTTAGGAATTTAAAACATTTGGAAATTTTATTTTTGGGAGTCTCAGGACTTTAAAATACACACGAAACTCGAACAGTTTATGAAAATGAAGGTTTTGATTACGTGTGACACATCATCATCATATCATCAGCCTATCCACTAGGCATTAGTCCACTGCTGGACAAATGCATCTCCTGTAACTTTAGCGTATGGATGCATTAGGCGGTAAATGTCCATAAACGCCACGCTAGGCAAGCGGGTTGGCGATCGCAGTAATGTGTCCACTATGGTGACGCTGCTGCCCACCTTTTATAAAATAATGGTCAGTGACACTTCAATCCCTTAGTCGACTCTTACGACACCCGCAGGAGGAGTTGGGCGTGATGACAAAATGTATTCTTACTGTCGTCACAACACGACCTCGTGCCACGTGTAAGACTTAGGAATCTGGTAATAAAAATAATTTAAAAGAGAAAAATAAATTATTGTCAAAGAATTCAACGAAAATGCCGCAAAACACCACCGTAGCCTTAATTAGTGACTTGACTCAAAACGGAAAATTAAAACTTTTTCACCGGTTTTGCAGCAAAATAATTTACCGTTTTCGAGCAAAATAATGACACAGCGCCCTGACGGATATCATAAACTTTAAAGTTCATTAAGCAGCATCCTTAATGACAATCTGCGGAGCCGTTGGAAATTCAAATTTGGAATTATCAGAATTCATTTTGCGAACGCCGATTTGAATGTTTCCGTTTTCTTGTGCTTGTACTTACTGTTAACTTAAATTAAAGTAAGTATTGCAACGTTTTGTAACTGTGGTTGCTATAAGATTGATGTGCATAATATTATAGTCATGTTCAGACTAAAGTCGAAAACTGGTCCTAAACATGTAGATAATTAAAATTGAATTTATTAATTATTATTTATAATGGGCCTTTTTTAATTTAATAACCGCAGTTTTAGGGTTCCCTATATTAGTCCATTCCCTTATACTATCGCCAAGTTTGTCTACTCGTACCTGTCCGTCCATCTGCGGATTATCTGAGTGGTCATTGTTTGGTAGCAAAATACATATCAATATCACTGACAAAGTGATCAAATAGAATATGAAAAAAAATTAGATTGAACATAAAAAATAGTACATTACTAGTTTTAATTTCCAAGTAACTAATATCCCTATTTTTCTATAAACTTTAACTAACCAATAAATAACACAATAACAGTATTTTTAGAATATTGTACTTAACTACTTTACAATATAAATTCAATATTCTTGTCTAAGTTTGTAAGCGTTGAACAAAACAGCTACAACAATAGTTAGGAGAAACACCCCTAGTTATTATTCTTGCAAGTCAGAAGAAATCGCGGAACAATAGAGTAATTTAGTATCAATTGTACTTTTCGTAATATTATTTCGTTGTAGTATTATTATGTCATTGTCGCGGACATAGGCTGAGCTTCCACCAGAGATGTGCGAGGATGTGTTTCCATACAAATGACACCTCGCTCGAGTCATTAATAGGTGTCATTTGTATAGGGCTACGATCCTCGCTCCAGTTCGGTCCAGAAAATGTCCCAAGCGATTCAGCGTGGAAATGCTGCTAGTGTCATGTGGAACTTTGGTCCAGATACGACACGGGGTGATCTTTTTACGTTTATAAGTACAATTGAGTATTGACTAAGCCTGTGGCGGATTTTATTATTGATTGTAGTTTTTGTACCTACCTGACGAGTTTCAATATATTTTATACATTAAGTATAAACTGTTATCCTTCTCCTCGCATCGCTATCCTCATAACTGAGAGTTGACTCCCTGTATCACCTTCTCTATCAATTTTCTTCCAGTTGCTCGGATCTTTGGTCTGGGTAAGAGATCGCGGAACTGGAATTTCATGTTCAGATGTGACCGAATCTGATCCGACCATCTTATGGGGCTGCGTCTCATAAGCCGATTGCCATCCACCTTGCTCGTCACCATCAACTGGATGTAGTTTAGGAAAAAGGATCAATACCACAAAAAACTGACAGTTTAATACTAACTGTTCTTGAAAAGTTGCTACGACTAGGTAAATGTTAGATACAAGATAGTAACATTTTTGTTTTCTATTATTATTCTTTTTTTTTTACTTTTAACTCAGATGTTTCCATTGTATTTACTTTTGCTGTTCTGTAATGTGTGCTTTATGTGAATAAAAATTTATTCTATTCTATTCTAAAAGAGAAAGTCATAAATTTTTGTGGCGATTTGAGAAGTTGAACTTTACGTTATGTACGAGGTTGTGACCCTATTTGAGAGCAATGTGGCCAAACAATTTCGAAATCCTTCGTAGGCAGATCGTGGAAAGCCTTGTCTTATATGAAGCTCCTTTAGAATCGACGAATTGGTGCGTGGTGGTTACCATGATAAACATCCAGTTTAAGTCATATTTATAAATTTCTGTTTTTATAATAATAGCTTATCCCTCTCATATACAGCGTGATACACCACCCACTGAAAACATTAAACGGGGTGAATTGGTAGGTTATTCTGAACAACTTTTACTACGGAACTAACCCAAGTTAACCCAAGTAAGTTGCACCGCCTACATTCTTTTCTGTATTGCCCTAAGGTTGACTGGTAGAGAATGCTCTGTGGCATTAAGCTCGTCTTTTCTACGATAATATTTTCTTTTGTGCAATAAAGATTAAATAAATAAATGAACCCAGGACCCAAAAAAAATTTCGCTCTTTCATACAAAATGTCGTTATTGATCGGCCACAATGTGTGAAAAAGACAATTTTTTTTGGATTTCGTGATTGGCCCTATAGTAAAAGTTGTTCAGTATAGCCTACAAAATCACCCTGTTCAAGGTTTTCAGTGGGTGGTGTAAGACTGTATAAGAGCCAGGCCTGTGCCCACCAGTGGGACTTATAAAGGCATAATATATGTATATTAAAACAAACCTCAATTTTCTCATCACTTGTTCCTCAATAACCAATAGTTGCCTCAAGTTATGAAATGAGGTTCTCTGTATGCGCAACTTTGACATACTGCGAAACAATACCAGTAAATAACAGGGAACGTTTATGTCTCACTTAGAAAATAACAAACCGGTTACAAAGTTTACTTTCTTTAAATTGTGTTGGAACAATTTTAATTTACTCGAAGATAGGTACGATATTTGAAATTATTCATAATAGAGGTTAAACACAGACGAGGTTGGTTGAACAATATATTTTTTAGTACAGATGGTGCCTTTTTAGGCTCTAGTGCGAGAAGTGGGCTATTTTACGCCAGGTCCAAAACTTCGGAGGGCCATCTGTACTAAAAAACATCGTACGAGACACGTACAAAACGAAAAACAAGAAATTCGTAACACGTGTCGATTTAAAACATCGCCACTCGTTTCGAATTTCTTGTTTTTCGCACTTGTGTCGTAATGTATTTGGTTATGCACAACTGTAGATGTAATAAGTAAAGTGTCAATCGTGTGGTGATCATTGCATACTGAATTGTTTTGTGTAGATAATAAGTCGAAATAGGTCAATAAAAAAAAATTGTAGGGCTTCTACGTATATGTACTAATTATTCAAATTGTTTGAGGTAATTTCAAAAATACACGCTATATTGTTGTCAATAATTATTCTAGACCGAAGGCGACAAAGTAGAAAATATCACAAGCTTTTTATTTGGTTTATGATATTATGATTTACAAAATATACCGGGGTTTTCCCGTAATATGAATAATAAATAAAGTGTCTATTATACGTCTAACTATTTGATATTACAGCATTGTATTATTACTCACTTCATGTGTATGTATATAGTTTTTATCATAGTGGACAGTTTACAACAAATACATGTACCTACTTATTTAATTTACGAGGGATGATATTGACAACGCATGTTGTCTTCTGAATCGGCAAGCGTTTATAGGCTACCGTAGCCTTACTTGGGGCCGTGTGGTGACGGCAGGGGTGCCTGTCGTGTCGCATAACGTCGATTGTCCTAAAATTTTTTTGGCCGAAAATGTATGGCATAATGTTACATGGCATACTACTTGTTTAGCCTACTTAATTTTGCGCATAGACGTTTAAAATACCTACACCATATTTATTCTAATATTGATTACTCGAATGTCGAATGACCTAAAGCATAATAATCCTAATGTTCATTGTAATAAATATTGTTTTCCCTACTACTCGAACTGTCAATTTTCACTGCGCCTACTTTTATCATGTCCAAAATTTCATTCAAAAAGGCATTTTAATAACAACATGCAAAACATTTGAACAGCAGGGTAAATGGTTAAAAAAAAATGTTCAAGTAATAAACCAGGGTAAAACCGACGTGGATTGGTTAGGTTTCGAAACTAGGGCGGAGTGAATGGCTTAGTCTTTAAATACTTAAGTATTTTTAATCAATTGTTTACACATCCTCATACTTACAAAGCCAAAAAAAAGGGGAGACGGGGGGGCGAAGCCCCCCACCAGGGGGGCTCAGGGGGGCGAAGCCCCCCGCATTAAAAAAGAAATAATCTGAACATCCCCTACCTTAACCTGGATAGGTTCGTTAGGTACCTTTTATCCCTTAGAGCGGAAATAGAAGCCCCGCGCAGCGGGGCTTCGTCGACCGGTTCCCAGGTCAAAATTGCTCACTTAAATTCTCTGGACAACAGGGCGAATCATTTAGTAATAGTTAAGTATAAGGAATAAAAAAATATTTTTAAAGCTAGTTAAAGGTAGGTAATCACTATTAGTACATTAAATAGTAGGAACATCACCATTATGCACAATATTTTTTCGATACATATTCATTAGACACGAAAATCATTAGGACAATTAATATTTAGGAACAACCAAGTTAGGATTAACAATTTCGGCATAGCAAAAATATGCGCAACAATGTTTATGCCATTCATTTTTCGGCGTAAAGTTGTTGTGCGACAAATTTTTCGAAATAAATATTATGCCACCCGATATAGACCCTGACGGCAGTAATACCTTTTTGTCACCACCCCAACCTCTTCCCGTTGGGTGTCATAAGAATCGAGTAAGGGATTGAAGTATCACTAATCATTTTATTTATTGAAGATTAATGATAGACTGCAGCGTCATCATAGTGGAGACAATTCTGCAATCGCCAGCCCACTAGTCCAGTGTGGCGATTATGGGCGCTTGTCTTCTAATGCGTCCATAATCATAGGTTATAGGAGACGCTATTCTCCAGCAGAAGACTCATATACCGGATGTCCCAAGATTATGGGACATGAAGAAAAAGTATCTTAAATATCGTAGATAACTAGGATATTTCGCTGAGAGAAGACTAATCTAGTTTTAATTTACCATCTGATCTACTAATCATAGCGATAAGTTTTGTAACTTTTACCAATGTATCTACCACTTACATGGAATCAAAAGTTCTGAAATAAATTATTTGAATTTAGTTTATTTTTAAATTTAAATAATACTGCATTCAAAAAAATTGTATAAAAAAAATCTAGCTTTTTCTAGGCATTGAAACTATGTAGGGAACTTACTTTATGTATAAAAAAAATTGGATAAATAATAACATTTTTTCTTAAGAAACATAGTATCTAAAACTAAAAGAATAACCAAAAATGTTTGGTTATAAATTAGAAAAAAAAAAATATAGTTGGTTCCATTTTCGGGTTATGCAAGTATTTTTTTTGAAAAACTTTGAATGCAGTTTTATTAGATTTTTAAAATAACCTAAAGTCTTCTTGCAGCAAAATATCCTCTCTAGAATATGTAAGGTACTTTTCCTTCATGTACCATAGTCATGGGTGTATGTGTATGTAGCCTTACTTGTTTGATAAAGGTATCATTATCATTCATTCATTCATTAGAATACCATTTTTGATATTCAAATACACGTAAATGGGCCCCCACGGAGCGAGATTATTTGTATAATTATGTGTATGCATGAATAATAGCCGTTAATAATGTATGCAGGGTAAATCTAACCCGGACTAAAGCGAGGTCCAATAATTATCATTCTGGCAGAAATTGTTGCATAAAATCCACAGTAAATCATTGTGAACTAGGGTTTCCGAGCGTACTACACAATATAAACACTCGTAGCGCCATGATGTCTTATATTATATGTTATCGACAAACGGGTTTTAATCGCGTAAACTTACGTTTAATATTATTATCTTGACGTTTCGGGCATGATGTTACACCCGTGGTTGTAGAAATAGGTAATTTTCAAAAAAATATTAAATGATTAATTATTCAATCAACTTTGGGGTCATTTCCATATTATTTCGAACAATGACGCACATTTGTCCGATCTCTGGTTATGACCGTACTTTCGAATCCCTTTACAAACGTGGTTTAATAACAAACGCTTCTAAAAATACCCTTGTTCCCTTCAAGTTTCGAAAACTGTTACATTCAAGGAAAAGTATCAGAATATTCCGTTCAATTCACACGGCACCTTTATAAAAGTACTTTATTTTCAATTTGCAGCAGTTAATGTTGCCAATGCCATTTTGCAGTCTGCACAAACGGCACAAAACAATATGGCCGCCGTCCAAATATTGGTAACTAAGGAAACGTGACTTCGGAGAAGTACTTAATTAGAAACATTTATTTCTATCGCACTTACTTGAAACATATTTTACAACTATAAAATCCATCGCAATTTTAGAAGCCAAAATGGATAAACGGAACTCTTATTTATGTAGTCTGTTAATTCGTATCCGTATGTTACAGGCATTTTACTCTATAACCTGTTAAATCGTATGAGTTGAAACCAAATTATAATAATAAGATTTGCGACAAATATTGCTCTCTTCATTTCATTGTATTTTAAGAATAATGAAATACTCATGTGATTATTAAAATAATATTAGATTGATTTATTATTCTTCCACATTTATTTAATATTATTGTACAAGTTTAACACGAGGTCCAATTTTATTTTGTATCCGAACGATTTTTTCATTCCTGCGGAAACAAAATTATTTCTTCTGTAAATTTGATAATGAATTAAATTTATGATTTGTTAATACTTGAAAAGGATTGATACTAACTAACTTATTAAGTTGGTAGGTATGTCAATGTATTTACTCGTACTTTATAACTGCTATTCAAGATTCTAGATTTCTAAAATTGTCGCAACAAATGAAAGCGATCGCTTAGATAAATTCCTAGTTTGAAACAAGTGTTAACATAATGTAAGGTAAATGTACCAGTGGATGACACTATAAGGAGCGATTTCATGCATTTTTGCGCAAAACTACGTAATTGTTAAACATATAGACTAATTGTGTATACAGATTTATAGACTGGTTCCTCCTTTATGTTTTTGGAAAAATAATTTGTATATAACTAATACTGTTACGCTATAATTTCACTTTTCCGCAATGTCTCAAATTGTACCAGTGAATGACTGGCAATATTTTGAATGTCGCATTGTATGACTATGAAAAAATAGGATTGATGTCCCAGTAAATGACATAGCATTGCATCACGTTTTAAGTACGATTAAGTTTATGCTACTGGTAAACTTATAAAATAAAAAAATAACTAAAACGAGGTAGATATTTATTAAATGTTGAACAAAACTTTCAATTGCGTGATTACAACCATTTTTACTACACACAGTAACTACTAAAATATGTTTTTTTCTTCACATCGTTTGTACTTGCTCTCGATTTTTGCCATTTTTCGTATTCAGATACGTTGCTGCTTGAAAAATATTTTTTTTTTTCAGTCTATATAGTTCCTATATAGACTGAAATTTATTAGTATTTTTGTAGTAGGGACTTTTTTGTATTTTACTTTTAAGGAAATGAAGATAGACCCAGCTGTAGGTTCGCTTGCCGAATCAAATTATTTTTATTTACAGTTAGTACAAGCTTCGCCTTTTTTCACGTTGTCATAGGTATATTTAGATAATTTTAGGGACATGTTTTGATTACAAATCCTTGTAACCAATGGATGACACATAGTTATGACCCAACGAATGACATATCAGTACGCCTTGTCATCCACTCGATCTCCATAGAAAAACAGTATACGACACCCATGTCAGACACTACTCACATGGTCCATAGAAACCTGTGTTTTTTAGAATAACTAAAATATACGTTCTATAGCTATAAAATACGATTCAAATTAAGATACATAAAATTACTATTTTGAGCGAGTGAATGACATGGGTGTCATCCACTACTAAATGCTATAATTTCGTTCCAGTATATGACATGCATCTAAAATACTGAACTATTCAAAATAATATGCTTTAAATACACAATATCAATAGATTCATTTAAAGTGTTGGAGTTTCAGTAAACAGTTAGTAAAAATTCGTTAAATCCAGGCTTATATGTTCACTTTTACAATGCAATACCTTAGCAGATTCACTAAGAACACCGACGCACAAGCACCTTGAAGCACCTGTTCGCAAGAACCGTCTATAAATTTAAAAAGTATTGTAGATATCAAAGAACGGTTTAAAACAAAAATCATAAATTGCACTACTAGTCGCCTGGATACTGTCTTTGGGTCATATTAATAACAGTTTTCTTAATATTTAAATTAAATTGCAAAAGAGTCACTCATTGGTACAGTGTCATCCACTCCTACATTTACCTTATTTGTTCTATTTTCGTATCTTTGTATTTCGATCTAAAACGGGACGGCCCTCAATTGTAGTTTCGTATCCATAAATAATTTTCACACCACCTATTCGAATACGGGTTTATTCTTCCCGTCTAGGATCAAAGTGGTATGTTTTTGTTCAAGGACTTTCTGTTGGCAGCCTAAATAATAACAATGAAATATGAAAATAAATGGCACGTACTAATCAATTACGAATCCATCATGCGCAATAATATTAAATAAGTAGTTTATCTATTATTTTTCTCACAGGTGGTGTGAAAAGCGGCATGTGTTACACGGTATCTAAATTATTTTTGTCTTGGGCGTTAACGCTTGAATCCCTCATTTCGCTCAGGATTCCACTTTAGAATCCCGAACGTAGTGAGGATTCTGTACTGATTAATGTTATTTATGTATCGATTATATGAATCGATTATGTACGTACTATTTATTTATTTTCATATTTCATTATTATTTTTTAAACTGGCATTAGAAAGTCTAGGGAAAGTGCCCCTCGTTTTTTTTTATTCATGATAGGTAGACGTTTGACCACGATGACCCACCTAGCAGGAAAGTATCGATCTGAATTTGAATAGGTAAATAAATAAATAAATATCTTGGGACATCTTCCACAAATCGACCTAGTCCCACGGTAAGCTGAATTAAGGGTTGTAATGTGGGTACCAAGCGACGATATAAATAGATATATACATAAAGATACTTCAATAGGTGGTGTAAAAAAAGCTGGTCTTCAATACCACGATAGCAAGAACATCCTCTAAAATAAACACCAAGTCATCTATCCCGCATTTGTCAAAGACGACCAACGACATATAAATAGCTTCTTTGAAAACCTTTATAAAAAAGCCACGAAATTAACCAGGTACCTACTTAGGTACAAAATGGCTACCGCATACAAGGTCTTTTATCCCGCTCAAAAGCTTCGGCCACGTGAAAGGTTCATTTTCTGAAACCGTTGGCGACACGTTGAAAGACCTAAAATAAGCGGTGCCGCCATTTCAACTCTTACTTCGAAAACCTCTTAGTGCGACCAGCAGTATAATGTGAAAGTCATCTGTAGTGTGTAGATAATTAAGCTCATTTTCAGTTGAATGATAGTGTGAGATAATATATTGTGAGCGTATTTAGGTAAGGTTTTCTTCAATCCACTTTACAAACTCTTTCCGTGTAAGATAATTTAGGAAATGGTATGAAGATAAAGTAATTTATTGTTTCGAATACGAAAATACTTATTGCATGTTTTTCTCCATTTAGATCATCTTCGAATAAGCAGCAGGTTACAAATCGAATATATATTGCTTTTCTTTCTACATGTTATGAATGTATATGGATATAAATTATTTATTGTACTTACAAAAACCACAGGTGAAAATACACATATTTACAACAATCAACCAGGTACAAAGGAGAACTCTACTTATCCCTATATACACGGTGCTCGTGAGCATTCCAAAAGATTTTGATGCTGAATGCCTGAGCATATTTAGAGTATTTAATGTTGGATAAAATTTCCTGGATTCGGCTTGGTTCCAGAGATAATTAACCTTTTTTCGAAAAAAGTTTTTCGACGTAACTCGTCATAAAACTTATTTTTGATTACAATGCTACCACAATGTATTCTAATATTACCACTTCTTTTGCCTGACAATCATAAAATAAGAATAGACTTGACGAAAAAACCTGTCTTTAAAAAAAAACATTTAATGGAATTTCACATCAGGTCTCATAATATTTTTTGTTTATTTTGATGTCTAGAATGCGTAGTTAAAATCTTTCGCAATGCTCGCGAGCACCGTGTATATCAGTACTATATGCTAATTAATCTCAATAATTTTAACATTTTGAGCGCGGGGAACTCCCGAGGGGAGTTCTCTGTGGGAGGTCTATTTTCGTTACAAAGCGAAAAAATCACGGGATCGGCTACGAGCGTAGCGCGTAGCACTTGTCCGCAATGAAAGTGTTAACTAAAAATATATGTGAACTCAAGGTTTAAGGTTATAAATCGTTTATAAAACCAAGATTGTGTTATATAAGTGCGTGATTATGAAAAAATGCAAGTTTTTACGATTGTTTACATGTGTTTGTTTTATACTGACGAATACATTCCTTACTCTTCTCAGGAAGTCTCCTGGAGCATTCCATGTAAACGTGTCGTAAGCGACACTGTCTATTCAATACGTTTGAAAAATTGAATTAGTCAGCTGAGTTACTGTATAATAATAACATATCTAGGCTTTTAGATTAGCAGTGTTTCCTAGCAGGTAGCATATACGTATTTTATTAGGGTAGCTACCATAGCGAGTCGTAAGCGATAAAAAGTAGATGTTTTCATGGAATGCTCCTTAGAGTTCAATTTATACTGTTTGAGAGGCCGAGAGAGTCTTAAATAGAATAAGTGCCTAGAAGTCCAAAATCAAGAGCAGTAAATACTTGTTTTCTTGGAAATAGTTATTTTTAGGTGCAAACTTCTCTGGAATCCTCTTAGAGCGTGTAAAGTTTTAAGCTTCTTGTTTAATTACCGAGGCATGTGTAAATAATATTATTTATTCTCATTACTAAAATAAAAGACATGAAATACAATTGTTAAATATGTACGAGGACGATGGAAGGCTCAAGGATGGCAGAGCAAAAATATATGTGAAGTCAAAGTCAAATGATTTTTTATTCAAATTGGAATGGCAACAAACTCAAGTTCTCTAATGTTAATAAAACACACATCAAACACAAAAAATACAAAATACGAAAAGAATTGAAATTATACATTACAAAACTACAATTTATGTACATAGATTAAATCTAACTAATCTACTTAACCTAACCTATATCTAAGATTGGCCCTTGTGGCATTGTACCGAGGATGCTGGCGGCATAAATAAATAAATAACATTATATAACTAAAAAATAAAAATTGTCATATAAATTAAAAACAAATACACGAAAATCATCCAATACTACAAAAATAAATAAATGAAGTTTTTGTGTAAAATTCCCGAACGGAATAAAAAGCCTGGTCAATTAGGAAATCTTTTAACTTTTTGACAAACAACTCATAAGAAGTCGCCTTCTTTACTCTTTTGAATGGTCTAAGTTGCTCATAAAATTAAAACTACTTCCGGTTTTAACCATAGGTACACCATAGACCAGAGAATAACCGGTAAGAAAAGTGGCGGTAAGTACTTGTTTGTTCAAAAAATCATAGCTATAGCTTTTTTTTACATCTTACTACTGACATGCATTAAAAAAAAGAAAACATAAAGTTTATCTTACCTAAATCGAAATATTAATAATAACAAGAGATCATCGAATCGAACATAAATTTTCGAACATCTTTACACCGATGAAGCCTTTTCTTGAAATGATAAAACAGATGCTCAAAACTTACTATTTTCGAAATTCGGTAGTAGAGCGTTTCTCAAGTTTTGGCAGTCAAAGATGCTGACCAAGATCCACCACTTTTCCCAAAACGTTTGTATGAAACGTTACTTTTATGTTACCAAAAATGTATAGGAATCTGGTAACAAAAGAGGAACACACAAACTTGATGGGTAATTTTGGAAAATATGGTGAATCTTGCTCATCATCATTGACTCTATCTATACCAGTCTACCAATTTTTATCAATATCGAAGACGTGATCCAATTTTTTTTTTTTATTTGGTCACTAGGCCCTTTTACCAAAGACTTTTACCAATATCGAATTGGTAAAAGTCTTTGGTAAAAATTGTGAAGTCGTAGAATCACATATATACCTGGGATCACTTGTTACTAATTCTGGAGGTTCGGAACATGAAATAAAAAGGCGGATAGCTATTACAAGATCAGCTATGGAAAAGATGGCCAGGATATGGCGTGACAGGATTATCACCAAAAATACCAAAGTCCAGTTAGTACGCTCTCTGATTTTTCCTATTTTACTGTATGGTGCCGAGACATGGACCGTCAAAGAGCGAGAGAGGCAAAGAATTGACGCACTTGAAATGTGGGTTTGGAGGCGAATGCTACGGGTATCCTGGACAGAACGTCGTACGAATGTCTCCATACTTGAAGAGCTTAAGGTGAAAGAGAGGCTATCTTCCATTGTCAGAGCCCGTATATTGAGGTACTTTGGACACGTTACGCGACGTGGAGAGCATGCCATAGAGAAACTTGTTGTTCAGGGAAGAGTCAACGGAAACAGGTCTAGAGGACGCTCTCCGATGCGTTGGACAGACCAAATTTCAGCTTTAACCAATACTCCCCTTAACACATGTGCAAGAGAAGCGTCGGCAAGGGATAATTGGCGCAGAATAATAAAACGTTCGACATGACGTGACCACGACTGCTCTGCCAAGAGCATATCGACAAAGAAAGAAGAGGCCCTTTTACGCTACCGCTATACCTGCCGCAAAACAATCTGGCGACTGAAGGCGTCTTGCTATCTACGTTACACTTGTTAGTTCCAGGTCAGAGTGAGAGAGATAGCAGTATGCCCTCAATCGCCAAATAGTTTTGCGGTAAGTGTAGGGTCCGTCCTCAAACATATTGAGTTGATAGAACAATCCCTGGGGTAGGCGAAACAGAGGGCTATTACACAATGGGTCGAAGTGTATCCGTAAGGGCCCCACCAAGAAGATAAGATAAGGCCCTTTTACTAGAATTCTATCTCATCTTATATCATCATCTTAGAAATTTTGCCGTGTGGTGACGGCAGTAAGAATACATTGTCACCACCGCAACTTCTCCTGCGGGTGTCGTAAGAGTCGACTAAGGGATTGAAGTGTCACTGACCATTCTACAAGATTGATGATGGGCAGCAGCGTCATCATAGTGGACACATTACTGCGATCGCCAATCCGCTTGCCCAGCGTGGCGATTATGGGCATTTGCCTCCTAATGCGTCTATACGCATAGTTAATAGGAGAGGCCTACGTCCAGCAGTGGAACATAGGCTGATGATGGTCATCATCAGATGACTAGAAATTAATATTTCAGACCGACTACAAAACTGTTCTCAATCGACAGATTTTTTTGTACGTATGTTCCTCGATATCTTCGAGAATCTTGAACTTTTTTTAACCGATCTGGTATATTCCCGTCCCTCGGCACTAAGTCCGCGGGATGTTGGAAAAAAATAATTAAGGTGTCTTTTGTAAGGTTGCGATTAATATATAATAAATAATTTATTTTAGCCTATATAATGTCCCACTGCTGGGCCCAGGCCTCCCCTCATATATGAGAGGGATTGGGCTATAGTCCCCACGCTGGCCCTAAGCGGGCTGGGAACTTCACATACATCTTTTGAATGTTTTTGCAGATGTATGCAGGTTTCCTCACGATGTTTTCCTTCACCGAAAGCTAATGGTAAATACCATCTGATATTCCGTACATAAGTTTCGGAAAAACTCATTAGTACGAGCCAGGATTTGAACCCATGACCTCCGGATTGAAAGTCAAACGTCTAAACCACTGAGCCACCCCCGCTTGTTTGTGATTGTTGAGTTTGTGATTATTTTAGTATAATATGTCGTCGGTTGACAAGCAAAACTCACTAAGTAACAAATACCTACTTGAAATAAATCTCGTATCTCAGTTCTGATTCAATACTGACATACGAGGTTGGTAAGGGGGTTCTGCCTTTTCTCCGAACTTTTTTTATCCGAATTTCATTTGCCAACCAACGTTTCGCCGATGGTTCACTTTGACACTTAGCAAATTTTTGTATGACAACGTTTCATTTGGCAGAATTATTATAAAACGGATTATTGTATTGACACAATGCTTTTAGCATACTCATTTGTCAAACCTTTCACTAGGCCTAACAACTATTACACGAATAACGTTTCACCAGTATTTGAACTAAGTAAAAAATACACATGTAAACCGATCTTTAAAATTACGATTGCTCATGTACTTGTCTTAGACAAATATGAAGCTAATTAGTTAAAAAGAACCATAGTCAAAAAATATAATTATGCAGATTTCTGACTACTCTAAGAAACTAAATACCAGCACTTTACCTGCTGTTGTTGTTTAGCATGTTTCTGAAATTGCCTACCAAAAAATACCGTTAAAAACATTTCACAGAGTCCTGTTAGGTACGATGACGAACGAAGCGAGGAGGAGTGTTAGGTGAAACTGTGACCATACAGCGCACGAGCCGAGCGAGTGAAGCGAGCGTGCCGCGGCAGCGGCCGGCGAGTGCCAGAACCGACTCTTTTGTTATTCCCTCGGCATTGCGTTCCCTCATCAGTTTCATCTAAATTACTATTTAGAACCCGACTTTTAATTGTTTATCAACATTAATTTAAAACACCGTGTAAGCTGTTATTAAAAAAACATAAACATACCTATATAAAATTCGCCCCAAACTATACCCAAAAACATTGGTAATTATTTAGTTAACTAAATGCCAGCTAAACCATAAACCACATGAAAATATGTATTATAAAAAGTTCCAATTAAAAACCAAGCCCGAAAATGGAATTGCCAACCATTTAGTTGGGAAATGAAACGATTTCATAAGATTCAATCGGAACATGATCTTTCGGCGAAATAACTTTATGCGAAAAATTGGTTGCGATGTAATATTCGTACAAACAATTTTTGGAGATGATTCAGATGATTTAGAGAACCGTTGGTAAGAGTAGTGTCAGTTTTTATAGTGAGTTTTGATTGTCAACCGACGATGTGTTAAGTTTATTTATGTTGTGTTTAGTTTGAGGAGAATAATAGGTACAATTGTTTTATATGTATATATAAACACTCACATGACATGCCATCCGATGCCGTGTCTCCGATTGTGATCTTAGTAACGCCTCCAACACAGCGCACAATGTACACAATAATCCAAAAACTGGCAAAAAATCCTTTCAACGACACAAGCTCTTCATTAGTCCAGCTACAAAAAACAAATATCTCCACTTTAAGAACATTACCAAAGAAAAGCACTTTAAATTCACTACACAGGGTCCAATTTCGCTTGTAAGAACAAAATCTATTATCAACAGCCAGTACATCTGTTTAGAAGATTTATTACTACAAATGCCTAGAGTCTGAGCGTAAATTGAAGGCTTTTAGCTGCAAGTTACGCCAGTGAAACTCACGTGCCTTTAATTTCCGAACTTACCCTAGGAGTATTTTCCAGTAGACTTATTGGCGACCTAATGCGTATTGTTTTTAGTTCCGTCGATGTTCTGGCGTAGTGTTTTATTGGTCCGATTTGATAAGCGTTATTGGGTGGTTACGGAAATACAGTATGTTATTTACGCTTCGGACTGGCGGTAGTGAAAAAGAACCTTTTCATGTGTAACAGCACATTTACTTTAATAGATTGTATAGAAATAGGGTGTCTTCGGAAAATCACTTAATAATATGGGTGATGCTGTTACACGATTTTGCGCACTTTAGTCTAATTAGTTTTGAGAAACTTTCGATTTTTTTACAGTTCCGAGTAGTTTAACGAAATAGTTATTTATGATACTAGTGTGAAAAACCTACATGTGTATCATACAACATTTTACAATGCACTATGCGAGGAAAACCAGACTATACAATACTATTTAAGAGCTACACAACGGATATCCAAATGAAAAGAACAAATTTTTATTTTTCAAAAAGTGCAAGTTCGATTCCTGAGTACACGTATTTTTATAAGTGTATGAATGCAGTTTTTCTTTTTACTAAAAACGATCTCATGGTTCCTAAGACAAGATTTCGCTATCTGTTATGGATTCTAAAACCTCCATACTGACCCATTGATCACCCTGTATACGTTCGTCAGTACGAAAAAAAAAGTGTAAGCGAATATGGCTGACTTCCCATATTTTATTTACGTTTATTTTATTCATCAAAAATTAGAATTTGTCGACTTTTTTCCCTTTCCACAGTCGTTACACAAAATTTTACTTCGTATCACAAAAATGTATGACGTTAATTTTAGTTTTTATTAAAGAGCTTTAGGCACTGGTCTCACCGCGAGCTACTAAGCTATGAACTATCGGCTAAATAAAATAGACACGGCGATACTCGCCCAGCTATCAGCTATCATCACCGCGTAATTTTTTTTTACATGGGAGTGCGTATCTTTTGTTGGTGTTTATAGCCGATAGTTCATAGCTTAGTACATCGCGGTGAGAACAGGCCACGCAAAAAATGCTCGATATTTGTCTCGATCCAATATCAGAACCCTCATCATGGAGTACCCCCGACCAAAGAACAACATCGATACCTTTGGGTTCAATTGTCGTAAAGGACATTTTGGCGAAAATGAGTTATATTTACAGTTTTGTTCAGAATTTCAAGCGCTATCGATCTGTATAGTTAAAGTTTCGATATCTCTTAAAAAGTTGCCTTTACGACCAAGATTTTCTACTATGGACTTGCAAAAATAGCTTAGCGAATGGGGCGTAAATATCAAGTCATTTATTATAAATAATTTTCTGTGTCGTAAAGGAAATATACAAATAAAAATAGTGTCGTAAGTGACCTAATACGTTATGTGTTGTCCTTTACGCCCTTACTTTTTACGATTATTTTCTGTAGTTCTATGGCCAACTTGGGCTTAAAGAACAAGTTTTTTCTTCGTCGTCCTTTACGACCGGCACGAAAAATTAATTCTTATATTTTTCATACAATTACTATTGAATGATCCGGGTGGTAAAGGACCGAAGTCATTTTTGTTGTTGTTTATTACCATAAATTTGTTTGTACACATACATATACAAACAATGTATGGGAAATATATTAATAGTCATTCATGTCAAATCAACATAATTCACATCCACACAACTTTTTAATCTGAGAGGGGACTGCTTTCGTAGTATTTATGTAAATAAAATACACTAAAGGTAATCAGTAAACTGTAATCAGCCACTGTCCAAGTACAAGTACCTAGTTTATACATATAATATATGTGACGGTAATTCTGAATCTTCAGTAGAAATAAGTTGGAATAAAATCTGAAGACATTATAGTCGTATCTGGGAGTTAAATTCTATAAATAAGTACAATCTCTGCCTACAGTACCGGGGAACATAACCCGTAGGTATTCCTAGTTCTTCTTTATTGTAAAGTCTTACAATTGCTACCTGTGTCACATCACATAAGCATGAACTACTTTGACAGTTGCTTGTTAAACTTTATTATTACTATTACCTACTGCTTCTTGTTTACATATACTACGAAACCATGCCATGTTGCCGTGTGATGACGGTAGTAAGAATACATTTATCACCACCCCAACTATTCCGCGGTAAGTGTTGGGCTAAGGGTTTTAAGTGTCACTGACCATTTATTTATCGAAGATTGATGATGGGCAGAAGCATCATGATAATGGACACAGTACTGCGATCACCAACCCATTTGCCCAGCGTGGCGATTATGGGCATTTGCCTCCTAATGCGTCCATACGCATAGGTCAAGGAAAGGCCGTTGTTCAGCAACGGAATGATATAGGCTGGTGATGGCACTTAACTGCGAAAGTGTTCCCCTGCTAGAAGTAATAGCTTATACGTTTAAATTACTATTGAGACAGCGCAGCACTGAAACAATAAGTTTAAAATTGTTACAAACATGTTATATAGTTTTGAAGCAAACAGTGTTTCCATACTTATAAGTTGTCTAGTTCTTTGTTATGACTCAATATTTATT